>OCZR010584146.1:0-16593 GCA_900234385.1 Anemonia viridis | reverse complement strand
CAAACTTCTCCGGACCCTATTCAGTCCAGAATAAAAACGTGATCGATCACAGACGTATAACTCTAATCATTCACGCGTACTGTAGTTGTTGTTACTTTCGGCGGTTTTTCAGTTTAGCATAGACCGATGTCGAATCTTGTGCAATCTCAATTTTTTCAGTTTTCTCTTTTTTAGAGTTATAATTATCCTTCCTTTCTATCTTTTGCAACTGTGTCAGATCTTAGTTTGATAATCCGTCCGTCTGCGAACCGGCCTTTGGACATTTGCGTGTTGACCCAGACCTTCGTCGAATTAGACGTCAGCCAAATTGAACGTTTGCGAAAAGACTGGTTACCTGCACTGCAATAACTCAACCCAGTTTTTTCCCTCACCTCAAAATAGTTAATACATACACCTTCATTTTTTCAGAAAAAATGATGTTATTTTGTGAATAACTGTGTAGCAGTTCTGAATATTAACAACTTACCTTCCTCAGCATTGACCTCATCTTTTACATTTTTGTTCACTTGAACAAAATTCTTCTTAGAAATCTTTGAAGCTTCCTCCCTCTTAACAGCATTTGGAACTTCTACGATAGAACTTGCCTGCTGGGACTTGAAGAAATCTTTAATTCGTTCATAATTTCCTTCTGGATTTGGTCCTTGATCAATGTTGGCCTCTGCTTTCTTTACTTCTCCTTTGATCATAACTTTTCCTTTAGAGTCTATATCAACATTGGTGTTGTCACCGCTTTGAAAATGAGAACTATGAATGGGTTTGTCTTGTGATTTATCCTTTTTGTCTGGCGTTACATTATCATTACTTTTAGTGTCTTTGGTGTTTTCAGATTCACTGTTAGTTTTTTCTTGGGGGAGATGCTCAATGGAGATCTGTTCATTAGCAACATCTTCATGAAATGTCCGATGTGGTCCTGCATGGTTTTCCCTCTGAGGTGAATCAAATTCTCTGCTACTTTCAAAATTATGACGTTCATCAGCTGATGGTTGACCTCTGTTACGTATACTTATATCATTTCTAAGTTCTACTCCATCCCAGTTTACAGGTTCTATTGGAGGAAGGACTGGTCCATGTGCACCTCTTGTATCAGATTCATATCCTTCACTCTTTCCTTCCAATGGTAAAGATTGAATCAAGGCCTTGTCTTCTAGAGTTGGTTCTGAGCTGTCATATCCATTTTCATCAAAAGATTGCTTCCCTTCTGGAATTTCCCCTCGACGAGAGTTGAAATCATATCCTTGGTCTATATAATCATTCCTTTCATCATTTGGTCTGTAATCGCCATATTCTGGTTTGAAAAATAAGTGTAATCTATATTTAATATAGACCCAGGATAATGGATGTTTGGAAATTATTTTTACAAATCTATTCTGTTGCATATTTATTGATTAAAACAATATCTAAAACCACAACACAGAAAGATGAATACCTGGAATTTGACTTCTCTTTACACATCTTGCAAACACATATCCTGGAAAATAAGAAATCCAAAGTGAGTACATTAACTACAGGACTGAAGGAGTGGGCATTGAACAATTAATTAAAGGCAGAGGTATTGTTATTTTGCATAATACTGATACAAAATCTTATTCAACATATATCAACAATTTCTATATTTGATAATAATTTTAATTTATATTTTTACAATACTTTATGATTTTAAAGTATTTTGTTAAATCTAGAATTTATTCTGCTTGAATTTATAGCTAGTCCTGAACTCATTTACATAAGCACTACAAACCATAAACAAAACCAAAATAACATTCAAACAGCTGTTATTGTAGTTGAGGCTCCAATCAAATACTCTTCATGCTTAAAGTCAGGTCATATAAGTAAATCTAATGGTGTCAATAGAATGCAAAACTGACCAAACAGCCAACTATAAATGGGACATTAATATAAATCCGTTTTTTTCCCCAGACCTATAGAGATTTTTCTTCAAAATACCATTCTAAATTAGCTGCTTCATTTGTGTTAAGTGAAACCATGTATTTATCAGATGTAAATTTATCTGGACAACATGAACAAGGTAAATAATTTGACAATATAGTATCTATTGATTCAAATCCATTCTTTTCTCACAAGGAAACAGCTGTTGAAGCCAAACTATTTCATCCATGAATGGTTAATATCCATTTCAATAAAAGAATCCTTGTAATGGAATATGCCTAGTTAAACCTTATTCGGGTAAGCTATTCAACATTTCTGAGCTATTTTATGGCTTTATTCCGCGTCACTGACCCCTTAGAAGCGTTGGATTTCATATGTAAACAGAAAGATAAATGATGATGCGAATTTTAACGGTAACATAATTTCGTATCAAATTTCGAAAAATTCTTAGTTGCAATAACAGAAAAACACAAACCATTCCATCATTTTGCTCGATTATTATTCCAGAATATTTTATTTTTACCGCGCGAATAATTTTCCGGAATTCAGGAAAATTGTCTCTGTCTCAAAAGAACGCAAACACTCAACGAAGAAACGACATAAAACACCACCTCAGACAGTAAAAACCGCGATTTACTTGTACGATCAAAAATCACATTAACACTTTTGGTATTAGATATTTAAAGTTACCACTAAATTTGTTAAGAATTCAGATATATTGTATCGAAAAAAATTACCATTAATAATTACGCGCTAAAATACTTAGCAAAAGCGATGTTCAGTTTGGAAAAGAAAACAACGAAATGTACAAAAGTTATTTATATTTGGAATTATAATTATGATAAATATCATTCACCGCAGTCATATACTGGTGGTTTTCTGTACTAAAATGATGAATAGATAGGAAGATATTATGATAATGTTGGGTAATTTTTTAATTTTCCCGAATGGTTGTTGGTGTTCGTTTTGCTTCACCTATTTTTGAACATATATACTGTATTCAATAGAAAAGCGTCGGACGCCACGCTATAAAGAACATGGATCACAAATGCAATAAAAGCACTAAAAAATGATGTACTTTGTCTTTATTATCTGTTCCAATACAGGAAAGAAGAAAAAAGGCCATTTTCAAAAAATCTAGTGCGATTTTTTTCTGTGTTTTTACAGTTATTTAGTATTCCGCGTTCCAAAGTTACTGCCGTGAAGTACAAAACTAGGCGCGCAAAAGACGAAAATAATTTCCATTCTAATATCTACGTGTGTAACCTTAGTAGGCAAAATATGGTATTTTAAAAAAATTTCCCGGACAATAATTTTAAAACGCTAATCTTCATATAGGGTTTCGCTAACCTAAAATTTTCCCGCTAAAGTGAACATCTTCCAATACTAAGTATATCGACTTTATACTCCCCGACTTCGTGCCATTATTCAATATATCAAGTAAATTTGTACAGAAAATATATTCTATGAATAGGATTTAAGATGAACATCTGGAGGGAAAACATGATGTTTCAGAGCGGAAATAACAAAATACAGGAAAACATGAGACATATATATCGACCAGTGATCAAAGACCAAGTTGGTTTGGTCGATTCTTACTTGAGTTCTATATGACTACAAACCTTCTTCGCAATACTCGTCTTCCCCACAAACATTCTGATCTAAAGTACAATCTATAGAGAAAGAAATTGTTGTTAAATTCAAGAAAAATGAATTTAAAAGACGATAACATGTTCGCCCACTCATGTTTGTGATCGCTAGCAAGCTGACCAAAAAAACTGTTCAACTTACCGGCGCTCGAACCCTTCGTTAACTGTCCATAATGAAAAATCAATATAGAGAGGAGAAAAGTATATTTTATGATGTTCCTATCCATAGGGCTGCCATGGGTTTTACGAGGCAACTTTACGTTTTGTGGTGAAAAACAGTTGACCAACTGACAACAACCACAACGCCATAAGCGACCTTCGAGTTCTTGTTCGAGTGAATGGCTTCGGAAGGCCCCGGATGTTGTCAGGAGAACGGATGTTTTGTGATGCGTATTGTTCTTTTAGCCAATCAATGGCCGTCACTATCAAAATGACATATATATATCCACTGTACACAAAAATTCTGCAACTTGAAATACATGTATATCAGTACATCCCTGCGTTAATAACACAAACATAATTATAAAACTGAAAGCTGAAAATATATACAAGTGGAAAATATATAAGTTTTTAATATTGACGATAATTCAAATACTGCTGTCCAGATAGCATATTTAGTTATCTATGTTGAAGTTTTTCATTTTTCTGGAAAAAAAATTGGAATTAAAAAAAAGTTCGCGGAATAAATCAATTTTCTTCATTTTTTCACATTTTCATTGACTAAAAAATAATCTATTTTCTATTTATCAATTTTTTAGAAGCCTTTTAAGAGTTTTGCTGGTCAAAAACGGTGTATTATATCTTTATTAAAGGTTGGTTCTCTCAAAAGACAGAGAAAAATGCACTGATATCCCATATTCTCTAAGCAAGAGTAATCACGTCATCAAGCCGGAGATTGATATCTTTGTCCGTGTAAAACCTGTACGCCTACGTTCATCCCAAGCCATACTCTAGACCGCAATGACAGATGTTTCATTCCTATTTTTCTTTTTTCATCCGTAGAAAGGCGAAGAATTCAAATGAAAAAGGAGGAGTTTGAAAGCTTGGTTGATTTATTCCACCCGATGGGATCGACGCGGGCTCTTATGTGGTCTGGCTGGCCCCAGTGTCATATATAGACGTTTGATGTATTTTCTGCACCGCGCAGTTTTTTGACGCAAATGAAATCAATTATTATTGTCATCGATCATGCATTTTGATTCTTGTTGGTTTGCTATTCTGAGGTAATAATTGTCGTTTGTTTAGAAAAAGGAGATAGTCGATAACTGTAAAATGGGCAAAAATCGTAGAAATAATTGGTTTACTGAATAGATAATCCCCGGTAGTCATGTTAGGTTCATATGTCTTCATTCTTCGTAACATTTCATTAGTAAAATACAGATAATACTACGTACTGATAAAGTCAGATTAGAATTGTGTACCCAAATAGCAGCTTAGCTTTGTGAAGAAAAACAGATTGACCGACTAATTTCACCTGTTGGGCATTGCATGATACTTAGACTGAGCATGCGCAGTTTCTTTATTGAGCCGAAATTCAAATAAAATCACTCGATTAGATTCAAGTAATTTTCTGGTAACTGTTACAACCAATACGCCAAAATTTAACCTATAGAAATCTTAATAAAAGTACAAGAATGTTTGCCTGAAATTATGATATTCTTCTTTTTAAAGTTAACTGATCTTCGATGCACTCAAATTATTTTCTCGACCAAGATCGATGAGGGAATATATTCCTTCACTGCTTGAAAGGCAAGGTTTTACTGAGCACCTAAAAGCCTGGCAACGTTAATTTTAATATTTTCTATTTATTGATTCTACATCAAATGATAAATGAGTGATGCATCTTGGAGATATCAAGGTTTTTACTTCCAATATGCTAATGTTGATGTTAGGGGACTTTGAGTTTGTTTGTCATCATTTGTAAATTTGAACACTGAGTACTATGAAAAACTAATTTGCAATAAACATTCTATAAATCCTGAAGAAGACATTGATGTTTTATACGTGAGGTTAATACTACTCTAGAAATTTTTTGCGTATTTAATAATGCCCCCTATGACATCACATCATTAGCAGTATTGGAGGAATAAACCTTGATATCTCAAAGATGCATCACTCAAATCATATGAAAATAGGTCACCATTCATTTATTCATTTGATGAACAATCAATATTGAGAACATTGAGTTAGGGTTTACAGGCACTTTAATGATTGCAGCCGTAATCAATTGGCGCAAAGAAATCCGTCCAACAGACTTGATTAAGGGCGGATCCAGGAATCGAAGAAAGGGGGCAGGAAGAATATTGTATGGCCAAAACCTTCTAGAACGTGTTTTTCCAAGTCAAAACCTTATATTCATGTGGGCAAAAGGGAGAGCCGCGGCCCCCTAAATCCGCCCCTACCTGTTGATGGCATTGGCGAAAACTTTTTGAAATTAGGGATGGTGCAATAATTATCAGGAGGGGGGCCGAAAAACCAGAGGGGTGGCATTACATAAAAAAATTGCCAAGATAGGGGGGGCTCAAAGTAAAGTCACTTAAGCATGACATGATAAAAAGGGGATTTTTTTAAGGTATTTAAAGTAGAGGCAGGGGGGATGTTATTTTCAGCATAAGAGGGAGAAATGCTCTCTTGTAAATATTGTACGATAAAGCTCTATTTTATTCGTTGAATTAATATAATTCGGCAAGCATCTACTTAGGGCTGAACAATATTTAGAAACAGTTGGTCTAAATGATTACTAATCCGCCGTCCGGGTCCGCATCAAGAGATATAACAGATCTGACGGCTTCCCCTACTCCTCTTGCCTTCAGGTCCTCGCTAAAAATAACGATCCCGGTCAAGTCAACGAAATTTAAAAAATAACAAAAATATGACGACCACGGACCAACGGTGCCGTGACCAAAATGACATCATCATACGATTGTGACCGCAAATTTCATCTTCCATAGACCATGGAAGATGGTACGAATAGAGCACCATTGCATGCCCCTGCAGACGGTGCCTAAAACATAAAAATAAGGATCGGTTCCCGAGTTCCTTGAATAGCCTTCGTAATGGTGCATTGAAGGAGGAAGAAGGGGTCAGCACAAGAAGACGGGTGTGCTGCGCTTGGCAGTTTGCCGCCTTAGATCGAATTTAAATTGGGTTTCCTGTGGCCTCTACACCACAGGTAACCCAAGACGTTTTTCTGAAATTTACTACCACTTTCCGGCATTCGTTTTGTTATACAGCATCAACGAGAATTAAGAAATGAATAATCTAAAATATAAATAAAGGACCGGCCGATAATTATAAGATTTTCAATACAAAGTGGACCACCAACCCTAGATCTTAGCTTCCATGGTAATTCGACCGGAGGCCACGTCGATTTGCCACTAACGTGAAACCCCAAAAACATTTATCGGTGGTCTGTTATGTGATACCACTTGGCACGAATCGAAAGTAGCTATTTTTCAGTCCAAGCGTCTTCTTATCTCTCCAAAATGGGTGGCGTATTCTAATAAACCATCCGTAGCCTAAGTATAGTTCCACAGCAATCATTTCAGCGATGAAAGTCGCTATATATTCGACAGCTAGTCTCAAACTGGGATATTTTACATTTTGTTATTTTCATTTTTGTTTTACCTGTCTAAAAGTTTGGCTGTGAACGGGTTCATAGTGACAGAAACACAAAACTATAGACAGTATTTGAACAGTTGCTATTAATATTTTGGTAAGGCAACCGAAAGCGGCACTTGTGAAGCCGTATGCTATCAGTTCCTTAGTAGAACATGGTTTAGATCGCACGTGGTGGATAGGACTTGAAACGAGGTCATGCTTCGGTGTCGCAAATTTTCGATTATTACCGCTTACTGCTTTCAAAACGGAAAACTTTCTTGATTCTTTACATAGAAATTATTGATACTTCTTTGTGAAGATCGAATGGGTAAAGAAACAGGGAAAGAAGCTTCGACGAATTCCAAATATTTTACTTATCAAATTAACAGCCTCTTAATCAGTCGAACGTCCGTCAGGAACATAGTTCTTCACTCACTCTAAAGGTTGCATAATAAATAATCGAATTAGACTTAATTGTCGTTGTGAAAAAGAATAAGTTGAAAAACTTAATACCTCAATGGCTGGTTCTTATAACTACGATTGTAATCAATTGTTGCCGATTGTCAAAATAAAGTCGGTTCAACGATAGATGGATTTGTATCCTTCGCCAGAGTTTGATGCGATGTGCGCCCTATATAGTTTCTTTAGATACCTATTCGAAGTTTAAAATATATATCTTTAGAAAAAGTATAATTTCCTTAATTAACAATTTTTGTATATATATATTCTTAATGGCGATTTATGTGATAAAGGCTTTCCGATTCCCCTAGTAGGACAAGCTCGACACTTAAGGCGAATGAGTCCTTGTTTCCTCCTTCATATGTGACCGCGTACTACTGCTTATATTTATCCAAACAAATTAGTCTTAAAATGAAGTCTAAGAACTTACATACTAGTTAATCCAAAAATTTGATAGAAAACACGAAAAACGACCGGCCAAAAAATCTAACTAAAGGCAGACCAAGTGCAAAACAAAGTAGAACTTTGTGTAAATGTTGTAAAAGCCATATAAAAGCTCCATGTTCCTGATAATTAACTAAGCTAAACGTTTGAATTTTTTGAAATTCACTCGAATACTTGAAATATATAGGACCATTAAAGCCAAAATTGTCATCAAAATGTTTGGGCAATAAAACAAACCATTTCAAAGTAAAATTGTACAGAAAAGCCAGTCTAGTGCAGATTCTCAGATGTTATGAATAGTAAACAATTTTGTCCACATCATACTTAACTAGTACTCTAGTTTATAGAAAATTATGGAAAATTATTATTGACTTTGATGTAGTACAAAGCATATACATTTTCCTATGGAAAGATATCAATAATCATGTGCTGTTCAAGATATGAAACTTCCAAATTCAAACATTCAAGAATTTTTTGGGAGACTAGCAAAAAAGATGCATGGTTTGCAATGCAAAAATATATATAACAATAAATTTCTTTAACTGTTACACATAAATAGGAGTAATATAACTGAAATTTGTACATGTATGCGATCATTGATAAAATGTGAAATTGTGACTGCACAATACATAGCTATTTTGTATGAAAAGGTGAATTGAGCTCGTTGGCATCAAATCAAGCCAAAAACACATGCAATATTCCTAAATTTTCTATCAATAATAATAGGAAAAATTATTTTCTCATACAGTTTAGGGTTTTAGATCTAGTGAAGGCATTATGAAAGCATCTTGGCAATGAATGGATACATCAGTTGTATCTTTAGATATGTGTTGATTGTGCGGTCTGCATCATATAAACATATTGTTGAATGATAACTACAGTATATCTTCATTGTCCCATGCATGGCTCATCTAAGACGTATTCAACTTTCTCTTTGAATCATGACTAATAACTGGTGCTCCTAAGTGCCATTTCGAAAGTGGATGAGAAGAAGTTTTCTTGATATTATCTGGCACAGACATACTATATGTAGGACTCAATTCTCCATCTCTTATACTAAGGAATGGAAATCCAGAGAATGAACTCATGAACTTGAAATTCTTATGTATTTTAAAAGTTTTACTTGCATTGGAAACAGGCTTGCTTCTAGAAACTAGATCTTGAGAAGATCCTGCGCTCGTTGCCATGGCAATATTCGATGAATGCGCTACCTTAACTTTATCCAAAGTCTGGGATATGCGCATTTTTCCAGAATTTTTGTCCTCTTTTCTTTCTGATTTCCTAGCCAAACCTTTGTGTTTGCTTTCCAAATACAAATTCGTCATAGAATTATAGCTTGTTGTATTAGGGTCTACAGCTGAACCTCCAATAAGTGTTCCATCCTTCGGTCTCTTTCGTCTCATCCTTTTCTTTTTGACTGCGTTCCCTGTACTCTCACTAAACGCTCCGTTCACCTTGTCGGAAAACTCCTCTTTCTTACGCCTTTTGTTTTTCAAGATAGTCTGTTCACTTGAAATTCCATTTTGTAGCGCCTCAGACTCTGTTTCTGCTGACGACCATTTCAGCTTTTTCTTTGCAGTTTTAGGAATTTTCCTTGGAATCTTTGATTTTGCCGATTCAATCTCTGTTTTAGTTTCAACTTGCCAAGTGTTATTTTGTCTTTTTATTACTAAGGCTGGGGGTGATAAAGTAGGATCGACTAATTTGCTCATGTTTTCACAATCATGTCCTTTTTGTAGCTTTTTCTTCTTCGTTACTTTATTTTTGTTCAGTTTTATTGGAGAAGGCAAAGTTAATTTTATTTTCTTGGACATTGCAACCCGTAGCTTTTCGTTAGGTTTGTCCGTAGTCGCTGACGAACATGATGTTCTACACGTCGAGCCGAGCGTTGCTGTTGAACCAAAACCACTGTCATTTGACGAAGAATCAGAAAATAATATTTCTGAATTTGCATTAGTTAAACACTGGTTTAA
This sequence comes from Anemonia viridis, assembly GCA_900234385.1. NCBI lineage: Eukaryota > Metazoa > Cnidaria > Anthozoa > Actiniaria > Actiniidae > Anemonia > Anemonia viridis. The sequence goes on along the minus strand of OCZR010584146.1, from coordinate 6,581 downwards.
ACAAGAGCTGTGCGAATTTTCTAAACTAGTAGTCGACGAAGTTGAATGGCTATCCGCCACTGATCCGTCGTTACCGTCACTGCCCTTCTCTGTCGAAGGTTTCGATGGCGGATAAAGCGTGAGGAGTACTTCATCTGTGTCTCGAGGTCTTTTGTTTTGTTCGATATGGTCCTTGCAATCCTTTGCCTTCCTCTTCTTTCTTGGTTTAACCACAGGTTCGCTCAACAAAGAAACGGTTTGTGTGCCATTTGTCACATGTTCGGATAAACTAACCAAGTGCGAATCTTTACCGTCCAATACCTCACCAAGAAACATTCGAGATTCATTGTTTAGAAGCTCATTTTCTTCTTTCCTAGAGGCTTTCACTTTAGCTTGACCGTTTACCCTTCGCTTACAGCTAGAATTCCGGATTTTTTTCTTCAGTGAGTTAATAATAATGTTGTCGTTGTCTTCACTAGCGTTCCTTGCCGTCTGATTTTCTTCATCCTTATTGACTGCACTCGTTGATTTGCTAGATTCTGAAACTTTGCTCTTCCTAGATTCCTTATCCTTGGCTGTTAATTTTCTTGTTTTCTTGCCTTTAGCGAACTGTTTCAGATCTATAGTTCGATCAATATACACGCCACAGTATTTCTCGACATCTGCTTCAGGGATTAGGGTACAAATGGCCGAAGATCCATGGATCCCATTTACCGTTTTAAGCAACTTAATTTCTTCTGCATTGCAAAAATGTCTGCGAGTATTGATTTTTTCCATTCTTGTGAATAACGTAGTTCGGGCCGTATTGCTGAACAGACTTGCAAGCAACTCCGCTAACGGGAACATTTTCTCTTCATCAATCACGAGATATGCTAGGTCTGCCTCACGAAAACTAACTCTACCACAACTTGCTTGCTCCTTAGAGACTTCGTTAGGCTCTCCACACTCCTCCATGACTGCCTGACTTCACAATTCTCTGGTTAGCTTTGAAAATTTCGTTGTCACCAGGAGTGAATCATAAGGCATCAAAGATGATACAAATTTCAGTCCTTTTCTGATTTGAACCAGCGTTGTAGAAGCGATCTGCTGGAAGCGTCTTGGACCAAGTTGTTTACATTATTGGCTGCGAAGCCCCTGTTGGGCAAGTACAGTAATGATGCGTTCCTTCAAGGCTGAATATGGGTTCTGGAGTAGTCGACTCTAGGTTCCCGACTACCGACTCTTCAAAACTTACCCAAATCTCAAAGCACACCTCGTTTGCCGCTCAGGTCAATAGCCTGTAAACTTGAATCATGATTGGCGGACGGTAGTATAACGACAAGTGATTGGTTGAGAGGTGTCGGTGTTGTTATCACTCGGTACGCGATGGACCTCAGCAGTCCAGAGTTACCAGCTACAAGTATATGCACTTTATAAATGTGTTTTGATGGAGAAAATATGGTCTCTAAATGATACCTATATGTATGTCCTTATTTGTGTTCAAGTTCTTACTCCGACCAATTTATATAAACTATGCCAATCAGATCAATAACAAATGTCATGTTTTCATTCAATGCATGTCCCTTTTCTTAGTACTGAAGAACTAGTTCCTTGACGGGTAAAATATTTCTTTTTCCAAAGGCAAATATAGATCCGTATTTTCACAGCAAGAAAAGGAGTGACCAATGACTTTAGATTATAGTCGTTCGAGTTATAACCATTTTTCTCTGAGTTCATTGATTTTTCGGCTTAGACGGCCTAAAGTTGATGATTAACTGAGGACTTTTCAATCCTTCATTGGACCAATTTTCAACCCGTCACACTTCAGGGTAAACCAACAAAGGCGTTGAGACTAGTATGGTAATCAAAGGTCAAAAAGCGCAAGTATAGGGTATTGTTTGTTGTTAGGCATTAAATTAAAGGATTCGAACATTTTACGACTTAAATTCGTCAAATATTTCTCCGTATCGTCACAGTGGCCATTCATGTCAAACGTCGATATAGGGGCCGTGGATTTTTTCTCTAATGTACGAGTATATTTTATTTTGGCCGTCGACGGCCAAACAAGCTAACACATTGTCTTAAAGTAAATTCCCTTGCCTAGTACTATCATAATCAAGTAACTTCTGAGAAAAACCGCTCAAATTGAAATGGTTCAACACTAACTTAACAGAAAGAACAATGACGGTAAACTTTCAGTGATACATGCAAAGTTCTTCAATATCGATATATGGAATTAAAGACACTAAAGGTGAGCGCGTGTTCAGTCCACTAGTTTGCTTAGGTAGGTCCTTTAGACCCAGTAATGGTTTTCTTGAGAATTATTTTTCCTATAAAATTATCGTTCCATAAAGTCATTCTTGGATTCTTCAAGCCGTGGTTGTCAAGAGGAAGCCCTTTTTACGCAAAGATTTGAACAGCGAATTAGTATATTTTCTACACTTGGTTCAAAAGGAACGAACTGTTCGTATGAGCCACGTATAACAATTACATGTTTATTAGACGGTTCCTCCCTCGCCAGTCAAGCAAATGGTTTTCGTTCTACCATCTGTCAGTATATCAAAGGTAGAAACTCTTTTCGACTAAAAATAAATATGAAAACTTTTTCCCAGAAATGTTTGCTGGCACTAAAGTCATATAGATTTACAGTAAAAGCATCCGTCTTCTCTATGGCTGATGATATGGATAAATTTTGCGCACATTGCGCGCTGCCCTGCCAGATCTAGAATGGCAAAAACACATCCTTCGATATTGGGTATTTCGAGTCTTTGTACAAAGCGTGTAGCTTATAGCAGTAATCTTACGATGGAATTTCATTGGTAGGATCGGATTAAAAGCGAGAACAACCCATTTCAGACTACAATCGCCAACCCAGACCAAACTATCGCGTTATTGCTTAGCGGTTGTTCGCTTTGGCAAAATACTAGGTCGTATATTGATCGCTACAAACCAGCAGCTGAAGATTATGATGCTATCTCATCTAAGAACAATAATACGCTCGCCTTAACCACATGCCCCAGACTAGGAAACAAGAAGCTAGATTAAAAGTATAAAATACAGTTTCATTGTTTCTTTGATCTCTTACATTTGAACTCACAATAACATTCAAGTTTATATGGTTTATATCGTACATGAAAAGCAAGATACACAAAAATTGTGGACTGATGTTGATATCTCAGCCTTTAGGTTGGCAGGAAGCGTGTTTAAGACCAAGACCGTCTTCCTTAAAATGTAAATTCTAGTGAGTCATTTAGTTTTGGTGTTATGCATAGGGTAAATATACAAATGTCATAATTTTGTCATTTCAATCAAGCAGTATTAATTTCCAAGTTCGATGGTTACTTAGTTTTCCGATCAGGGACGTGGCCATTAAATGCAGTCACTGAAAAACTAAATGTTGAACATTTTACTAAACTACTAAAATATCGATTATTTTGGCATCTAATAATCCAAAAAGAAAAAAAAAACTATATTACTATATCGAAAGAAATATGGTTTAGACATCACCTAAACTGTTTAACATTTCATAGGATTCTACGTAGTTTAACAAATATAGTATAAAGTATTTCTACACCATTTTCGCTTGCTATTATTTCAACATTGGGGAAGCGAAAAAGTGTGTTGGTCGCTTATTCGGGACTTTGCTCTTGCTTCCGAACCTGCGGAGAAAAAAGGAAAAGTTGGAACGTTTAAAACCATTAAGGATTTTGACGGAAATGATGAAGAATTCTAGAGAAGTCGTGAAGCAAATAGTAGGGGTATTGAAGTAATTACCTTGGTGTAAGGGGCGTTCGAGAGAGAAAACTTCCCTTCTTTTTAACGGATTGTTTTCCGGGAGTCGCACTTATTGGTCCAAGCATGCTTTGAGGCACTGGTGAAACAATCAGATAAGATTCACTTTTTCATGCATTTTTTCTTGTTTTATGAACTGAATACTAGTTGACCAATGCATTCAATTTAAAAATGACATCACAACATATAAATGACACATTAAAAAAATAACATTCCATTCGGATGTCTTACCTGGTCTACACTCTGGAGTCAGGGGGGTGCCGTCTGATCGATGAGTGTTAGGGTTGTAGGGTGGGGAGCGCAGATTTTCGCCAACATTCAAAAACTGGTTCCAGTAGTCGATAGGCATAGCGAGCAGTTTCTCCAAGACAGGTGGTTGTAATTTCACTTCCCGTTGCATGTCAATTGGCTCGATATTGGGCATCGAGTGTCCGACTATTGTTGGACCGAACACTTTGGCTAAATTTTGGACGGGCATTTTGCATTCGCGACACTGAGAAACCCTGAAGAATAAATAAAGAATAGTAATGCCACCTCAGGGTGGATGTGGAAAAAGTTTACTGGGACGTGCCTCCGATCCCCTTTTCCCCTTTCACCGAAAACTGAAGTGTGAGAATCACTTCTGGGGTTACCTCCGTAGCGTTTTGCCTAGTAAAAGCATTTTATAGTTCGACTATGATATAACCTAGAGACCTAGCGCGGTTATATTACAGTCCTATGTTGAGCAGGTCGTACGAACCTTTGAAGATGCATTACCAAATACGCCAGTGTATCTCTGTTGGCTTGGGGAAGCTCGCTTACTGCCTGGTAGAGTGCACTACTGCTATCAATGTCATCTTGATTAGCTGCAGATTATTAAGCTAATATTAGAACTGAAAAAAACTCATATTTTTATTGACGAATCTATACTATAATGTATTCCGTGATTTTCACTAGCGGCGCAAGCAAGGATTTGATCCTTTTGCCTTGTGTTTCCCCTGTTTTCACCATAACATAAGGACCTTTCTGCTTGCATCGCCAGTGAAACCCAGGCTCAACTGTAACGATATCTCACCTGCACCACTTGTAAATGCCTGCCACAGATGATAAGTGATGATAGGTTCAGCAAGGTTACGAAGGAAGTCTTTCAGTACACCACAAATAACGTGGATATCGATGCTTTCGTCATTCTAGAAATAACGCAAGAACCCATCACAATATCGATAACAATCCATTAATCAAATGAAGAAAATAAATCAAAATGCCGTCAAAACAATAAGAGCTGTCTGTTGTGTTTGTCTTTTCGAGGTGAAAAAGCCAAAATTAATCGAAATAGGTAGGCAGGTTTGTTTTATTTATTATGTTTTATTCACGGTTCTTTTAGTGAGAGCGTGAACGTTATAATTAGTTTCCAAAAGTCTATTATCTAATTATTACCAATTCCCGCATCTTGCCGTGGAGGAACTTTTCTTTGATTTCTTTGACGCTGCGCTCAGCTCTAAAGAATGAAATAAAAACAAAATTTGAATCAAATTGTTCATCGCAAGAGAGAAAAAAAAAAGAAAGAAAGGGAGATCACTTACCCAGGGACACGATACAGACCAATCTCAGAAAAGCCTCGCTTTTCAATTTCTTGTACACATTGGATCTACGGCGAAAACAAGAAATGGTTAATTTACCTTTACAAAAATACGTTAAGTCCATAATCTTTTAACTTTTTACAATGTTTTTTGAAAGCCAAACATATACAAAACCAAGATTACAGTGGAATTAAGAAAAAATCCTAGCTCAAAGTTCTAAGACAAACAGATATCAAGTTACCACAATGTTTGGTATCATTGGACTTGTTGATGGAGCATAGAAGTCTATGGTTTCTTCCTGGAAACAAAAGCAAGGGATATGAATAAGTTTATTTCCAAAAGATCCAGCTTAAAGTAAGTTGTCTTTCCTTACCCGTCTCTTCTGACCAGAACCAGGAGTGAAATTTGAAGGAATACATGGGAGTGGCACTGCATCTTTGCAATCTGGGTGGCAAACTGCACGGCAGTCTAAAATAAAAAGAATATTGAATCCAATCAGATTTATAGAGTTTAGATAAAATGGGATATATAGATCTTATTTTATTAAAAAAATCTTCTCATTTTATCACTGTATACAGGGCTTACAAATACAGTCAAAGCTCTCCTTGACACAATTCTTGTAAGAAAGTAGCTTTATAGTTGTGTTCAAGGTTTTATGACCCTACTTGCATTGCTGCTTACGAGAGCCCATTCTAGTTAGTGAGCAGCTCTGGTTATTTAGTGCATTATGCAATCCAGTATGTGATATTTAATGTCTTACTGTACCTTTGCATTTCAGAGCCAACTTTCCAAATTTTATTCTCTTGCCACACTAGTAAAGATAGAAATAAAATCATAACCTTTGAGAAACTTAAAAGACAATAGAGCAGTTTTCGTATGACTGTGAAAACGGCACGGTCACGGCACGGCACGGTTACGGCAGAAATTTCAAATGTTTTTATAGAAATCACGGCAGTGACACTGATACGGCACGGCGCGGTATGTTTCACACTCATATGAAATCTGCTCTATCCAAAATATATACAAGAGTTGATTGCACAGAATGGCTGGATTTATCACATTAATTTATCACACGATTTCAATGGTGATTTTATCGCAACCAAAATTGCAGCAAGTTGCACTAAATTTTGTGAATCTAATTTTGGGCATATTTGAATTGGCAGCAATGTAGCTGTCATCTATCCCTGTAAAATTGCCATAAAATTGGTGCTAAAGGTCATGTAATAAATTTGTTAGTGCAAAAGATGTTTAGATACATATGCACATTATTTT
>OCZR010583397.1:0-10609 GCA_900234385.1 Anemonia viridis | reverse complement strand
ATAACTATAACATTACAATTTTTAACATTGAGATAAAAGATAGGCAAACAATTATATTAGGTTTACGAATCCGACAGAATTTGTATTTGATGACACAAATTGAAGTTCTAATTTTTTAACCTTTCTTACTCGTTTGCCTCAAGAATATTTTCAGTTTGAGAACCTTGTAGACTTTAGGTTTAGAACAGTTTCATAGTCCATTTTTCCTATTTCTAGGAAGATATGATATCGCACTCACCAGAATGAGAAGGGTACTTTTTTTAATCAAAACATCACCTTTTCAAATCTTGATTTCGGTTGCAAGAAACAAAGCCCTGTTTTTCTAACCTTGAAGATGAGGTCATCGCTCTTGTGAACCAAACACCGTGAATATGTGACCTGCCCAAGTCAGGACGATTAGGACAAGTAACCAATGAAAGACGTGACAAGACAGATACGATGACATCAATCATCTTGGCTAAAGATGAAAGCACGAAAATGGAGGATTTCTGAATTCAGATTCGGCTCCTCAGAGCGTTTCGGTAGCAAAATGTTTAACTCTTTTTTCCCGTGCTTCGAGTGTTGTTTCTTCACGACTTGAATAGCAAGTTCGCTACTCAATTCGGTTTTTGAAAAGGAAGTACACTTCACTTGGTATCACCGTAGAAAAATCTTTCGTTGTCAGTTCTCAACTTTTGTTTTCAGTTCTGTCCTTTATGTGTTCTTCTAGAGAATTCATTGGTCATTTATCCCCAGAAAAACCAGGTAGTGTTCAATCTTGTTAAGGGTCAGCTGACTCGAGTACAGTATATATGAAACCAACGCGAACCAACTGGTTCGGGGAATCTGTCTCGCACACGTTCAATGCGGCTAGGGGCCGCCCGAAACCGCCCGTAAAAAACGCACCTTAAATAAAAATTCCAGCTTCAACAGTTTGGATCAAGTTGACGAAAAACAAAACAGATTTTAAGATAAAAAAACCCTGAACAAATGTCCAACTTGTCCTTAGTTGTTGTGCTTTCTTTTCCACCAATTCCTTCTAGACAGCGAGCGACAGATTAAGAAGTAAAACGAGAACGGTGCAGTTTGTATTTTTTTTTAAGCTGGAGAAATACGATTTCATGTACAGTACTGGGACTGGGATTTAGTCATTACTCGCATCAGGATTTTTCTCATCGTCTTCAGTACTCTAACTCCATAACTGTATTGGACTGGGATTTTGAATGGGACTTAAAATGGGAATTTTACAACATTTTGGCTGGGAAATGGGATTGGGACTCCCTTCCAGGACTATCCTTGGGGGTATTGATATCAAACGATATATTTTCCCAGTTCTTAAAGAGTTAACAAACAACACGCTTTGTTTATGGGACATTTATTTTATGCTGGGTTTGATAACACTACTCAGATCGTTTGATACAAACATAAAGACTCATTCGCCATTAATGAAGTGCGTATTTTTATCAATATGACACGCGACTCGGCCTAATGCTTCGGGTTAAAAAATTCAATCTAAAAACAATCAGCACAGCTAGGCAAATATAAATTGCACTTCAAAAAATAATGTCATTAGCTGTGTTGTCCTTGTTTGGTGGATTGTCGTAGAAAAAGTTCTCCGATTTGACCGGCGTTTTGAGGAGCGATATTCTGCCAATTCATCACAGCGTTATCGAAGTTGTTGGAAGAGGCTTGACCGTTTTGGGAGCCATTTGCTTTGGTCATGGTATTGGTGTTGCTTGATGACTGGGCAAGTGATTCACCTGTGGTAGGAAGGACAGATGCTTGCATGGATTCTGGTGGTGGGGCACTTTTTGATGATGAAGAGCTTGGTTGACTGCCTTTATCAGGCGTTGGTGCGTCATTGGAATTAGAGTTGGCCGTAGCTTTGTCCTTATTTATTGTCAAAGTTATCCCTTTGGATTTCAAGAACTCGGCGAATTGCCCCAGTGGGGTGTTGCCTTGAGCTTGCGACAAAGCGTTCGTGATCTCTTTTGCCGATGAACCATTAGACAAGTTGGAGTTTGGTGTCCCATTAGATGCGTTAGATGCAGTTTTACCGGTACCATTCGCGGAGTCACTTTTACCACTGGTGGTAGCATTCTGTGCTTTGTCAGCTGTTTGTTTGACCTTTTCCGGTGTTGGCGTTTTTGCACTAGTAGCGCTTGGTTCTGGCTTTGGTTGTGAACTTAGAATTTGGGAGTTGTCGCTGTTGGTCTTTGTTTCAGTCGCTGCTGCTTCTGTCCCTCCCGACCCGTCGGATCCTGTTTTCCCAGCTCCCACTGCCACTACAGTATCTCCTGATCCTCCTTCTGCTGCTCCTCCTCCTCCTCCTGTGCTGCGTCCTGCAGCACTTTTGCCTCCTACATCTGCTCCCACCTCACCTTTACCTCTAGAAGTCCCATGACCTTTCATATTCGAAGCTTTAGTCGTGTCGCTAGCTCCTTTAGGGCTCGAGGCCGAGGTTGCTTTCATGTCTTTGATATTTGGGTCACTGCTCCCAGAACCATCCCCGCTACCTGAGCCCCCCTCTGCTGAATGAAGCAAGCCTTTGTCTGAGGGTCCTTTAGGTGAGCCTGCGGGCATATCGTTGAAGGTTTCACCCGCTGGCTGTTTGTGCTTGTTGTTCTTCAAAACCAATCTTTGGATTTTGTTTGCATCGCTCATGGGCATCGATGTGATCTGTGACCCTTCATCTGGCACTTGAGGAGGGCTCGGTTGATCACTGACCATCTGAGGTGATTGAGGGAATCCATAGTTTCCATCACCATACGGGCCTTCCATACCTTCCTCCGTCCTTGCTCGCGCTCCGTACGGCATCATACCACCCTGGAATCCACCTTCGCCTTCATTTGACTCCTGAGGAAAAACCCGGAAATTCCTATTCATGTAATCCGAGTCTTTGATCTTGTATTCGGGCCACGAGTTGGTGTCGAGCATGTACTCGTCCGTGTTGACGCCCGCCGCTACATTCTGTTTTGACATGCTCGTGGTGTCATCTTTCATGCCGTTGGATTTTGTTTTGGAAGAGCTCGGGGCATATGCCGCTCGCAAGGCTCCAGGTAATGCTTCAATATTGGATATTCTGAGGGCAGAATCATCATCGATACCCTGGTTGGCCAGAAGAGCTGCAAAAAGAAACAATTTTATTGATCTGAACTTTTTTGTTGTTTGCACTGACGTTCGATATATTGGATTTGGCCATTTACCATGCTAGATCCTTTTTAGGGATGAGACAGTTTTTGTGTGTACCATTTGTACCGCAAATCCAAAAGATTTGCAAAGGAATTTCAGCACCCAATACCAAAGGCTTCCATGGTGACCGCGTGTTGATGTGTCATTTAGTGTCATGTCATTATTCCTGTGTTCAACAGTGTATTATTTTGTACGGCTGTGAAAAGCTCAAGGTACAAACGAGCTGGTCTGTGATCTAAGCTTTTTCATTGGCTATAAGCAATGACCTGATTCATTGTGATTGGTTCAAAGGATGTTTATTCCACACCCTTTACCTTTCCATTTCTCATTAGTCATGAGGAATCTACCCTTGTAAGTTTCAAAGGTTGCTCCGTAACCATGCCATGATTATTTATACGTACATGTTTCAGCAGCCATCTCGTTATTGATGTACGCCTTGTTGAAGTCTTGCAACTGAGACAGCTCTTTCTCTTCTCTCATGTCTAACTTCCCAGGATGCATCACGGCAGCTGTAAACCAACAAACGAAGGATTTGATTCAAAACATTGTCAGCAAAGGCAACTCATCCGCGGGGAAGACAGACGTGAAACTTGAAAGTGAACGGTTATTTACACCTCCGGTTGACGTCGCCGTCGTAGATGCTGCAAATCTTTTACAAGGTCTCTATATTAAGTCAGCCCCCAACTATTTTTTTGTTTTCAACTTTATTTTCATGTTTTTATTTCCATGTTCTTTACTGACCCATGACTTCTTGTCTGGATGGTCGTACCGAGTCTTTCTTCGTGCTCTTCCCATGGCCATGACCTGAAGCACAAAATAACCACAAAACAACCATTACATTCAAAAATATACCAAGTTGTTACGCATTAGTCCCTTTATTTGAGAGTTTTTCTCCGGGTTCTCCGGTACTGACTCCTCCCTAAAAACTAACAAATTTAATTCCAATTCGATTTGTGATTTTTAGCTGTGATCAGAACAGCCTGCCAAAGGTTGTTTCAGGGTTCGAAGAAAATTGAAGGTTGAAGAGTAAAAACTGAAGTTCAAGTCATAGTTTCGTAACAGTTCACCCTTTAAATGGCTCCTTGCTGTTCGTCTGTGGTTTCCTGGTTTCTTATGCATGGAAGGAAAACCTTGAATTGAGAAGTTAAAATTGTTTTAGTTAAAGCATTAGAGGTGCGTTGAATTATTATGGAATGATCGGCATACTATAGGTACACAGCAACCCGCAACAAAAGAACCAAGCAAAATTAGAGACTACAACGAAGGTGTAGCAATCTGTTTGCAACAGGAAACACTGAACAACATACTGATAGTTTACTGTCATCAACATCACCATTATCAATAACTACCATCACGTACCATTACACACCAATATACTACCACAACAACATACTAATAGTTTACTGTTATCAACATCACCAATATCAATAACTACCATCACGTACCATTACACCCCAATATACCACCACAACAACATACTAATAGTTTACTGTTATCAACATCACCATTATCAATAACTACCATCACGTACCATTACACCCCAATATACTACTTCCACAACAACAACAACAACACACACAACTACTGTTACCACTACCACCACCACTTACCTCTACTACTACTACTGCTACTACCACTACAACCACCACCACCACTTCCACTACTACCACCACTACTACTACAACTACTATATTACTATCACCACTACAACAACTACTTCTGCCACCATCACAACTAACCGAACAAACACAATTACAAAAAATCATAAATAACTGCATGGAAATTGCAGATTCTACTGTAGACACACCATGTCATGAACAGCTAAACTGGCAGGGCAAATGAAAAACAGGTTGTTTAAACTTCACGAGCTGAAAAAGATGAGTATTGCCAACTAGTTGTCATGTTGATAGCCCCTTGGGATGTTAAAGACCAAGCAATACAATTTTATCATTTTGTCAAAAACGTTTTTGAAAATACAGACGTTTATTTCAATAGTAATAAAGAAGTTTTATAAACCCCCAAAATTATTCCTTCAACCTCAAAACAAAACCAAAGAAAACAAAGACCTGTCTTTGACTGGTTGTTCTATTTACCCCCAATAATTTACTCCCAATAAAAAGCGATACTTGTGAAATAAAAATAATCTGCTATACTGTTTTGATGATGCGACGTAGAGATATAAAAAAAATATTTACAGAATGACAAAATAACAAAAAATAACAAAAAATAACCTGCGCCCAAAAAAAGTCAAAATGACAAAGCTAAGGTAAACAGTCTCGACAAGAACGCATCGCGTTTAATCACTTTTGCTGATAAGAAATTTGATATTAACGTGAGATTTTACTTACATTCAGAGCATACGAGGAACACGAGAAGAACAAGAAAAATTTGACGGTATCTCGGCAAAATATTCATCGTTTTCGACGAAGCGGGATCCTAAATTTCGACCCCAAAATGACGGGGAAAATTAGACCGATATTTTATTCATAACACAATCAAGCGATCTTGGAAATCAATGATATAATGCCACAGGAAACCCATGCATTAAAAATTGATGGCAAAGTTTATTTGTCTTTAGTGAAGTGTGGAATAAAAGTCAAGACGGCACCCGTTGTTCTGTTTATGGGTCAACTAACTCTCATACAGGGTATGTCACAATGGTTGACATGTTTAAGTGACCCGGGACAGTAGACAGAAATAGGGGCGTGGTGGTATATATTGTGTGCTCCAAGTGCCGTACCTTTCATCTCGTATATGACATCCCGAACTGAGACAAACCCGAGTACACAATTGTGAACTCAATTTCCCGCACTACGCAATGTCATATGGACTGTTAAGCGACCTGAGACACATTCTGTGAAGCATATTTGATTTATTGGTTTGTGCGCTTAAGTTAAAAACGATTCCACTGATCAAGAACGATTAACCCTGCATGAAACAGAAAGGACACCAAAGACGATCTAATGACTAATTTGAGATACAGAGTGTCAAAGAAGAGTTAATTTTAGTGAGCATGTACTCTCATGTCGCTTAAAATTGGAATCAGGCTTCGGGAATCTAGATCAACGATAAGTTGTCCGTTCCTGGAATACCATATTGGTACTTGGACTCAGATGGTACTCGTTATCCTGGATTCCGGCTATGGAGTTAACTGTTTTTATAAAAATGATTAGTAGCGCTTATTACTGCTATATCAGTTGTGACCTTTTTCACTAACATCCGAATAAGGTAAATAAGTCTTTTCTGAATTATTTCATCCTATTTGCCAGGTCTTTCAGAATCAAAATCACATAAAAAAACGCACGAAGGAGCTTGCTGGTGCAGAAGATCCAGAACTGTAAAGTAGACGTTGCGCTAAACTTGTCAACTAGACAAGTCTTGGGCGCCACGTGTTACTGTATTGTCATTGTCTCCAAAACGTACCGGTCAAACCAGGAGGTATTTTCTATTCGTCTGTTGATCAACAAATGACCCCTCCCTCCCCTCCCCAAACAAAAACACACACGTGACAAATAAATTACCGATGGGGAGGTTGGCCACAGGTACCATAGGACCCCAAGGATAAGCCTTTTGTTTAAACAATCTATCTGGGCAGGACAGATGTAAGATGCGAACCAGCGAAAATGTGAAACGGTTATGCACTCTTTTGTTGAATTTGTACAGACTTTTTCTTGAGAAGAAAGTAAGACTGAAAGATGCAACTATATTATGTTAAAATATGTTCGAATATACATCATCCTTCTGTTTCAGTTCTCCAGATCTCAGTACATTAGTTCCCACTTCTTCCTTGACGTTTCCTGGTGGCGAGTACAAAGCCACTACAAACACATCGTTCGTTAAAAGTCCTTTCCTCAGCGCGCAACCCATGCCAAATGTTGTCGTTCTTTTCCAAACAAGTTGGGTGAAAGAATTCGTCTTCTCGGTGAGATGAGGGTAGGCAAAGCTATAATCATTTGACTCTTTATACCAGCGATCCACTGCTTCTATGGCTGCCCTACCGTCACAGCTGTAGCTCACGGAGAATAACCTCTCAACGTTTTCACCCACTGTGTCCATTAGAATCTCGCTGCGCTTTGAGTCTGTTCGCGTCTTTGCGAGGTCGTATGCAACTCGTTGTGCCTGCTTAGCCAGTTTGTCTGACCAGGACAGCGGTGGTGCATGGTGGAGCATGCGGTATCTGTTATGCACAAGAAGACCCGCTTTGGAGAAACTTGACGATTCGTCTAACCAAGAAAGAAATTTAAAAACTATTTTGAAAGCACGAATATTACTTATTTGTGGCTTGTTTTATTTTAATTTTCGGCCACTGAATCGCAAACGTTTCTAGGCTGCATTCATTATGTATGGCGAAGGGTGGGGGGAGGTAAAATCCAGGGGGGTTAAAGTGCTACGTCGACGTACCTGTCACTACATCATCGTTGTTAATCAGAAATCCTTGAACACGATGAATCTCATCCCCACCAGGGGAAGGGAGAGCAGGTCCTTCAATGCTTTTGCCACTGCTACCTAAAATAACTGAAAAAACAAAAATTGGTAATCCTTAGTCAAAGCTTGAGAAATGGCGGTTTTTCTCCCTTTCAAATATGGCTGCGGTGAAATATCACGTGATCATGGTATCTACCAATAATATTGAAGTGTTACCTGAGTAATGCGGCGAGCGTTGAGAAGCCTTTCTATATACGTATGCTGTTTGCATTTCAATAGTTCTTTTCTTTGCCGAGCTGTTCAAACCTGAAATTTGTCAATCATTTCTATATGACGTACTTTAATAGAGAAACAAAAGGCACTTGCCGTCATGTCAAAAGTATTGACGTTTTATTGATACGGGTGACATGTTGGAGGACAATTGTGTTGAATCTCTAATCTCCCTAACCGATGTTATTAGTTACATCTAAAATGGCGGGAAATATCACGTGACTAATATGGGCGCGAATGGGACATTGCCATCTTGCAGAATTAAAATTTTGATCTCATGCATTCAACACTTTAGTACCAAATGCTGCAAAGATCAATTAAGTTAAAGAAAAATGGGTGGTTGGTGATTGTGCAGCCTAGAGCCACCGTGAGGGCTTCTTCAAGTGATAGAGAAATGCCAAAGACATTGTAGAACAAGCGAAAACGAACCGTTGTTTAATTTAGGACAACACGTACCTGAAGGCCATGCTTGTGTGATCTGTTGAATACTAAGACTCAATAAGGCTATAAAAGAAAGTCTCCACGAACCATTCATCCTGTCGTCGAATTCTGACAGCACTCAACCTGCCTACTCTGCCATCAGTTGTTGCCAAGAAATTCTAGAACAAAACGCTATAAATGCCGAATAATTAACCCATGTTACGTCGACTTTAATCCTAACATATCAATAAATCAGAAATAATTGGATAAATTTTGAAAGAGTATCTATTTTTTCGCAAAAGAAATAAAGTATAAAACTTGTCAGGGGTTGAACGGTTCGGCAACGATTCAATGACCCGTGAAATATAGCAAAAAAGGATTGGTATCCTTCTGTGAACCACCTTGAAATTCGACATTTGAAATTCGTACTCAGTTATCGATATTTCTTTGCTTACCTTTATTGAAGATTAATTCCTTTTTTTAACGACAAATTTCAGAAATGAAAATCGACGCCATCTTTAGTGATGATCAAATTTGTATCATTTTAGCTGACTGATGTGCTGCTTAAAATAGAACATGACATCACTAGAAGCCAATCAGACACCGAGGACGATTCTGGAGGTTTATTGAACGATTTTCTTCAAAAAATGTATTTTTAGAAAAAAAAATGATACGAAAAAAATTCACAGTTGACACAAACTGAACACTTATTATCGTGAAAGGCTTCATTAGTTGTTCAATCGAGACACCAGCGAATGTCAATTGACGGGCAGGAATGGGAAAAAACTTCTGAAAAAGTGAAATCAGTTCTATAAACAGATAAATCGTGGCTAAATAACTGGTAAATAAAATAGTATACGATTCTGTTATCTTTGAACAATATTCTGTGAACAAAAGCCTTGACTACCAAGTGCTAAGGTTAGTTATGTTCTTTGAAATCACCCAAACCGGCAAACAAATATAAATAGCAAAAAAAGTAAAAACAAATAAATAAAAAAATAGACAAATAAACAACCAGATAGACTGACTACAGAAAACATGATGTATAGTGAAAGAAATACATTTGGCATGGCGTCCTTTATTTTGTTGGCTGTGAGACGTACATTCAACAACTACATGATAGCTAAGAACATGTCTCTTGACTTCCAGCAAATGGTAAGCGCGTCTACCGGAAGAACCGAAAAGAGCGGGAAACTTTGACTTCCGGCAAATGGTACACGCGTCTACCAGAAGAAGGAAAAAGAGCGGGAAACTTGACTTCCGGCAAATGGTACACGCGTCTACCGGAAGAACCGAAAAGAGCGGGAAAAGTGGACTATTCGATCAGAATGATCATGACACATACCATTTTTTTCCAACCTAAATTTCCTGTTTTTCTGGTTAAATGCTAAGCACCCCAGAACACATAACACTACTCTCTCCTTGACGTAGGGAGCGAGGCAGTCGAAGAAATATTTTAATTGTTTTTCTAAATTTGACTAGATATTTAAATAGAAAAGAAAAAACTTCATATCTTGCTGTTTTTGTCGTGTCCCATGTGTTCTCGTCGATATATCGTGGCATACACATCCTTGCTGGCCGTTCTCTTAGGATCAATCACATTGTCTCTCAGCGTTGATTCTGAATTCCCCGGCGGATAATACAGTGCTACGACGTAAATCTCATTGGTAACAGAACCCTTCCTCTGCGCACAACCCATGCCCATCTCACGGCTGTCTTTCCAGACAAGTTGAGTGAAGGAGTCTGTGTCACTGTTTAAACGAGGGTCTGAGTAACTGTAGCGGCTTCCTTGCTCATACCATATACGCGTTGCCTCTTCACCGGCGAGCTCACAATCATAGTTCACCGCGGACAGCTTTGCTCTGTTTTCTCCTATCTCGTCAATCCCTGGTGCCTTGATGGTTCCGTTTAGTGCCATTTGGTAAGCAAGTTTTTGCGCACGTGCGGCTAGGTTGTCGGACCACTTGAGTGGAGGCGAGTGGTGAATACCACGGACCTTATTGGTTGATTCGAAGGCACGTTTGGCAAAAGTCACGAATTTACCTGGTAAACATTAAGTTTGAACATTCAGATTGAGGGAGCACATTACAGAGTTGCGCGCATCTCAAGAAAACATTTTCAAGACAACATTAGGCTGCATGACTTAAACGGTGCAACTTTTGCTTTGCCGACACACACGAAAGTCAAACTCTAATTCTAGTTCTATAGCGTTGCGCGCAACAAATTTCCTCGCGTGAACACGTCTGCAAAGTAGCTGACAATGCGTGACGTTTTTATACGGAGCCCTCTAAGGGACATATGAGTTTCAGTTCCCAAGATCCCA
>OCZR010583200.1:2735-14976 GCA_900234385.1 Anemonia viridis | reverse complement strand
CCTGAATCATTGCGATATGAAACTAATTTGGAACGTTTTAAAAAGAACATTAAGACATATTTTAGCCTGAATTCTACAATTGCTTGTTTTTATTTTTATTAGATGTATATATGTCATATATATATACTTTTATCATATATAAAAGACACTGTATTTTAGCGCCATTGAACTTTAGGATTTTGGCGCTGTATAAATGATTTATTATTATTATTATTATTATTATTATTATTATCATTATTATTATTATTATTATTATTATCAACACAAGAAGCAACATCAACCTGCAATTTACAATATACCGAAATCGAGATTTTCTGTTCTGACGTTGCATGCAATTGAGCCGGTTATGCAAAAGCCAACCAAGCCAGGAAGTGGATAACCCATCCAAACATGATGATTCAATTTAAAAACAGTAACGTGCGACGACTTGCAGCAAGAGAGGGGCAGGGTTCATTTTGTCTTGTTTAGCTTTTCTAATCTTTTCCTCTTCGCTTTTCCATAGAAAATCAAAGATTTAAAGAGATAATACAATTTTTTTCCAATTCAACAATGTAGTGAAACTTGTCTCGCAATTGTTGGGTTGTAAGTTAGCGGAGTGAGAAGGTTGCTCGTATTATAACCCCGAGCGCAAAAAAAGAGTCTTTCATTGCTGCATGCAGAGAGAAGAAAACGCTTTCTTTTCTTTAGAAACGTCGCACAACAAAGGGTGATAGTACCAGCAAACGTCTCTGCAACATGCAGAACACAAAACTGTTGTTGCATGCTCGTATTTACAAGCCTTTATTACATAATAAACAAACCTTTTTCATTCCCCCCTCCCCCATTCAAAATTCAAAACTTTAATGCTAAGATGTCTGTTTTGCAGTTTTCGTCACTCCCTATCCCATTCTCTTGCTTTATTTTGCCTTTAATTAATGAAATCGCGATTCCATACTGAACATAGCTAGTCTGCAGCTGATACAATGGAAATCTCCTGGATTGTTTTGTTACTTAGATTACATAACTTTTGTTATAAAAATAGTATTGTTAACTAGACAGTTTTCTTTGTACCTTTTCACACAGTTTTATTACAGAAAAGTAGCCATGAAATAGCCCGAAGCATTCCAGAAGTATTTCAAAAATTTTGCTGCCGCAGACACTGTGAGAAATATTACGAGTTTTTCTTTTCGCAAGAAAATTGCGACAGTGAAACAATACTTTTGCAGGTTGTTACAAAGCACATTCACTTTCAACAGAATCGCAATTTCTCGTGAAATAATATAGATGCAAACTTTCTCACTGCTGATCAGATGAGGGCAGTGCATTTTCCTAAAACAGCAGTGCAAAGTCGTGAAACACCTCTCACTGATTGGTTCAAAAGACAAAAGAAATTTAAACTAGTCAATCAGATCTTAGCAGTTGCCATAGCAGCAGAACAGCCTTCCTTCTCTGGAAGTTCTCAGGATATTCAAGATAAAACTCTAAGGCTATCAAGTTTAAAATCAGTACCAAAAGCAAAGGTTGAAAACTACAATAAATTGGAGGCTTTGACCCTTGTTATTTGAAAATCAAAAAGAAAGAAAACATTAATATTATGCCATTTTAAAGCTGCTAAAGTCACTTGACGCGAAAGTTGAAGCGAGAGAACTTGATTCAAGAAGAAAAAGGCAATAAAACTAGAGTATCTGAAGCCGTTTCCAGATGAAAAAAATATTTCTAAACAGACTTTTAAAAATAGCTTTCTAAATATCGAAAGTTATTTTTTATTATTATTTTTGGCCTATTATAGATTGTTTGTTAACATAACTGATCATTTTGTAATAATAATAATAATAATAATAGTAATAGTAATAGTAATAGTAACGCACAAAGTTATGTCACGTCAGACTCACTATTCGTTTTCGAAAAGCTTAGGCAAATAGCACTCGACTCGCCCTTTAGGGCTCTTGCAATTTTGAACTTTTTGAAAACCTGCTCGTGCAGCTTTATTCTAAAGTGCACCCGAGACCATGCTATTTTCTGTACGTAATTTGTTTAGCAGCAAAGTTTGGAGACTAGTGTAACAGCAACTTTAGTTCATATCGCGAGGCAAGTTGCAAAGAGAATTACCTGCATGGTCCAAAGGTCCTTATAGCAAACTGTTCTCGAGTGGAACAGGCAGTTACGGCGCCGCTCGTTCTTACATACCTTGTTTTCCAAGAAAACCGAAATTCCCTCTGCTTGCAGAGTAAAACCTGCTCCATTTTCATTTTAACCAGCAATTGTAACTGAATTTTCAATTACACTTATCGCAATCTGGGGATTCCAGACTAAGAATGAATTTACTGCACAGGCTCAATTTTTTTAAATCATAACGCGATAAATAGAGATAAGGGGGGAGGGGTAGGTGTAACCCCTCCCCCCCACAAGCTTCCCATTATTTTTCTACTTTGAATATTTGCAATCATAAATTGAATGCAAATTAGTTTGCGCGCAATAACGATTTTAACAAATTCCGGCATTGTATATTCTATAGATTTCAAGTTTTGTAGATCTTTTGATCTAACTGTTTGCCTTGAATATAGTTTTGAAGGAACATTGACATTCTTCATTTCTTCACATTTCATGATGTAAGTCACGTCAGATTCAGCATAGTGGTCGCCATTACGTTAGTAAAAGTTATGGTAATGTTTTTATGATTTATATATCCTGATTCACACCAAGAGGAACGCCATCATGCCATGCAGTAAGCAGTGAATAATGTTAGACGGAATTATTAAGGCTGAGGTCTGAAGGATCTGAGGTCGGTGGGAATGAATGCCTCTTTTTCTTTTTACGAAAGAAAACTTTCCAACTGAGTAGAATTGAGATGAAGGAAGACCTGAAATCCTTGTTCATGCATGCATAGACAAAGGGATTATACACAGAATTGCTATAATGCATCCACTTGGCGACCATAACTGCTTCAGGGGAAAGGCAATAGCTACAAAAACCATAGACAAGATTCATTATGAAAAACGGTCCCCAGCTGATGATGAACGCTCCCATCACGACTGCGAGTGTCTTTGCCGCACGGACCTCAGAAGACAAGAAAAACTTCTTGACACCACCATTAACCATGAGTGCTATTTGCCTTGCTTGGTAACGTGCTGTTTGGAAGATCATTCTATAGCTAATACACATGATAAAAAATGGCAAAATAAAGCAACTAATGACGATGATCAGTTCGTACAATGGTGGAGGATAAGTCCATAACACGAATTTCACAGACGCCATGACAAAAGCAAATCCCCATACACCAATGATAATAGCTATGGCCTTATAAGGCGTCATTGTCTGATGATAACTCAGTGGGTATGTGATACAAATATATCTTTCTATGCTGATTGCTGTCAGGTTTATTATAGAGGCAACGCCGCACATTATATCCACACAAGTCCACAACTTCATTAAGATCGTGCTGTATTCCCAGACTGGTCCCGTTAAGAGATGAGCAGCCCATATAGGCATGGAAAATAAAGTTGTAAGAAGATCCGCTACAGCAAGGGATACGACAAAATAGTTTGTAACAGTTCGAAGTTTCGGCACTGCTCTGAAAGACAGAATTACCAAAACGTTCCCCACCAGAGAGATGATGAGAATAAGAATGAGAAAGATGAATGACATGACTCCAATGTATCGGTTGTATTCGGAAGAATTGGAATTTACAGTATCGTTGGATATGTTCGAAGCTCGGATGCCACTAGGCATTGATTGGTTACTTCGTAGCATAGTTGAATGCGTAGCTGAATTCGGCAAAGCGAATTACCTCGTAGATATTGATCACCTGGTGTCTTTTGGTAACTTTTTCCTCTTCTTCTGTTGATAAACCAACTTTTACTTTACTTTATGATTCATTTTACATCACATCTTTGATATCTCCCAAACTGGTGTCCCAGTGGTGCTCTACTTTGTCTCTTTGTTGAAGAGATCTATCAACGTACTTGATGGAAACTTAATGCTGCTCAAGCTTTAATCTGACAAAGGAAAAGAAAACAATTAGCTAACATAACCAGACATTAGTTCTAACCATGATATGTATCGTCACACGAGGCGGCAAACAATTCCTTTTTCTAGGAAGTTCTTATCACTGTTCTGTGCTTAGATATGACTTCAACAAGCTAGCAGCATCAGTTCTTGTCAAGAAAAGACAAAACCATCTCGAGCTCTAGACTTAAAAGTACAAATATCCAGCAAATCATAATCAACATAGATTTTGCGGTTTGTTCTTGACATTTTAGTTTCCTGCAGGTCTAATGAGCCTGTATGAGTTGGGAAATCTATTTGGGCTCTGAATAGACGTCATTCGTCCCATTACAGACCACGTGCCACACCCAGAGTATAATTTCTTTGTTAAATGGTTGCACATGAGAAGACAAATGAAACAAAGAATCTCATTTTCTAATGAATGTCACGTGGTCTAAAATGAGAAAAACATTGAATCGCCACGAATAAGGTCTGTTAGAACCATGGTGATCACCACCATAATTGTCATCATCAACATTCGTTATTAATATTGCTAATAATAATAATAACAATAATAATAATAATAATAATACCATGGTTTTATGATTGAAAGAATGATATTAAAACTATAGGTATAATAACCATGATTCAGCATAATAGAAGATGAATAACCACAACGTTGTACTCTTAACATGAACATAATTTATGCATACAATTAGAATCTTTTTCTTTTCTTTTCTTTTCTATTCTTTTTGAATTTCATTTCCTGGGAGAAGGAGAAGGCTGGGAGATGGACGTCTCCTCCTCATTAGAGAGCCGAGAAATAGCCATAATAATAAAGCGGTTCAATTCAAAGCTTTTGTAACGCATTCTTTAGGCTTAGAATAGCTTGAAATCACTGGAACAGCTGTGGCAACAGAAGTCTCTTTCATGTTGTTTCTCATTTTCCAACTGAAGTTACATAATGCATATTTACTAAAAACACCCATTTCTGCTGCTTCTCTTGTTCAATATTTTATTCTTTCTTATTATAGATTATTTATTTTCCTTCTTTTTTGTTTTAATCAAACCAGGATCATTTAAACCTTCTTTTGTTCGCATCAACACCAACCTGGATGTTCTAGATATCGTTATTCAGATTATTTTCCTGCTTTTCGTAAGGTAATATGATTTTAGCTCAGTAATGTACTTTCTGTTTCTATCGCTCTTAATTACTATTTTCTTGATTTTATTTATCTATTGTTAATTTTCCTAAAATCTATCTCCTTCTTATCTTGCCTTTCTTTAAACGAAGATAAGGACAAACAAGGAACGAGGAAAGATCAAAGACAAGGGAAAAAATCCCGCACTGAATTCCTGAAACATAATTTTTGGTAGAGGAAAAAACATACAAAAGTCCCGATTAAAAAAGCAAGAATGGAAAGCAATAAAAGAGAATTTGTAGAATATAATGAATATACAACTATAAATCCGTATAATTAAGACTAATATCAGTATAGAAGCAAGAAATTTGATCGAGGTGCAATTTAGTAATCCTGTTATGGTACTTACCATAAGTAATTCTATGAAGTGAGCTTTTTTCGCTTCAAAACAACCGCCACCTCATCTATACTATTAGAATCCCATGTGCATGCGCAGTACGATAAGATGAACCCAACTATTTCTAAAAGTAATTAGGAGGAGCAAGAGTTAATCAAATCCCTTAAGATAATTCTACATTATTCTACATTATTTTTGAAAGATAAGCTGATCATTTGACAAAACAACAACAGTATTTGCAATAGCAATATCGAGATGACCTACGGTGATCACGTGAACAGTGGTATTAAAAAATAAAAGTTTCAGCTTTAGGAGAAATTCAAGAAGCTAGTATTACGATGGACTTAGGAGGATTTTTTTTTTAATTACTTAAAACAGATTACAAGATCAACAAGCCTCAATAAAGTAAGTCAATTTTCTAGGAAGGATGCACAAGACGGAGTTTCTTAGCATCGGAAGTCGTCATAATTTCCTAGACGTTTGGGGAAACTTTCAATATTATTTAAAACATGAACGTTAGATTAAACAAAAACATTTTATACATCCTTCACTTAGTTTTTTTTTTTAAATTCGAAGCTAAAATTTTGTGGATTAAATTTCTTTGATGAAAAAGAGTCAAGGGAAAGATTTTTGATTTGAATTTCACCTTGGGAGGTCGTTGCATGCGCTAAAAAACAGCCTAGCTTAGTATTCATAACAACGGATGTTTCGCTCCATATTTTGAAAATATCTTATGGCCTGGCTCTAACTGCAGGTGATTACTGTGTTGCCTTTCACCCATCTACAGCTCACCGTTGGAGGTTTTTTAATGATAATGTCATGCAATCAATATTCAAATGGAGGAATTTGATTAGCGTCAGCACGTCTCAGTCATCTCCACATTTGGTTCCTTCCGATTTTTCCCCTACTTTCTTACTCTGTGGTTGGCACGTTTATTTTGGGTTATGAGGGGTTAATTCTTGTCAAAATGAACATGTCCATAGAAAACAGACAAAATTGCTCCCGGCCCTGTCATGATTTCCTAGTGAAATGACTAATCAGGTACAATCAAAATGCCTTGATCAACCGATACACACTCATGAAGATTGCTAATGCCATTAACGATGGGTGTGTCACAGAATTGAGGGAAAACACTGATAAAGTAAGTTCTATCCAATAACAAATTGCCTCATCAAAAGTTTACCTTATACAAAGCATCGAAAATCACAAAATGAAGGACTGTAGGAAGAAAAATAGGCGACAATTGTCCATTTCGTAAATTACCGCTGTGTTCCTTGATTACAGATTCATATATTCAGTGTTAGCGTCATTCACAATCACCATGCCAAGGTTAAAGTGAAGATTACACAACTTCAACAATAAAAACACGGCTTGCAAATATGCCATGGACTCGAACCTTCGAATTCCTTGAAATATGAAGTGAATATATTACGCAAAATCAAGGCCTTCGGAGTGATCTCGGAACTACAGTATTCCATCATTCACCTTTTCTTTAAATCCCTTTATTCATTTCAACTCAATGCAAAATTCTCTCTCATTCGACAACAACTATGTTGAAAGAATTCATTTAGTAAGCTACAGTACTAGTTACTATGCTGTGTCCATGAGGAGGATGTCCTATACCTTCTCAAGAAAAAGAACTCATAAAATCCTTTGCTTAAGTATTGCTCATTTTTCCCACATACAGTAGTTCTCAATTCTTTCACATACTACAAATATTAGTTTGCTGTTATACCACAGGCGGGGACTAGCAACTGGCTATCCCAGAATTTCTGATCCAAAAGATATGCAGTAGAAAACTGTGAGGCAGAAATATTTCGAACTAAATAAGAAAGAGAAATAGCTGAGCAATCAGTTGGTTTACCTCAATAATTCTGTTGGCCCTTAGTCTTTTGTATAGAAGAGATGAACTTGTACCAAAAGAATTCTGTTGGCACTTAGTGTTTTGTATAGAAGAGATGGACTTGTACCGTTCTATAAATAGAATATTCCAAGATGACCCCACTGAAGGAACTCCTACCACAATAATTAACTGTTATTCCTAAACAAAAGATGTGAACAAAAGAAGACTGGGTGAGAGAAAATTAACGTTTTGGAAGGCAAATATTCTACGGTAAATACACAAAGGATCCGCTAAAACGATTAGCCCTTGGCCTTTTTGCTTCCTTTTTATGTTGTATTTGGTTTTGATGGGCTCAAGGACTTGATTAAAAACTGCCTTTTGGTTTGCAGTTACGATCTGTGAGATGAGATATTTATCAAACAAAGCTTAATGAATTTCCTTCAGAAAAATCTTGATTAAAAAGAGGCTAAGCTCAAACTACTTAGTTTCAGAAGGTTTTTGATGGAACTGGTTCGACTTATTCTTAACAGACTGTAAAATGATATTAAAAATGTTCAGTAACTATAGTTCTTAAGTGATCGTGAATAGAATTAAAAAACATAGCGTGAAAAAACGCTTTGATTTAGTATGTTTTCGATAATTCCAAAGAGCATACACTTTGTATTAAGCACACATTCACATATAGCTACATAAAAAATGATGAGAGTGATGCAATGCCTTGAGCATTCTTCCATAAGCAAAAACAACCACTCAATGTAATGGCTGATTTGTTTGTTCACCAGGATCTTATCACTTCGAAATATTTCACCTTCATTGTTATTCTCATATCTTCCATGTTTAAAGAAAGCGATTAAAAAATAGCCACAAACATCAGATTTGTTGACAGTCCACAATAACCAGAAGATAGAAAACAAAGAAATCCAAAAGTGAATGCCTCTTAAACTGTAATGGGCATACTGAGATACAGTGATAAGTTGTCTTGAAAAAAAAGACAGATTTTACCGGCTGAATGCATCAGGTTCTCAAGTCCTTTCCTTTCCTTTCCTTTCCTTTCCTTTCCTTTCCTTTCCTTTTCTATTTCTTTTTCTCTTTCTCTTTGTTTTCTTTCCCAGCTCCAACCTTCTTTCCTTTTATTCCTTTTTTTCCTTTATTCTTCTAAGCCTAACGACACGCTTTTCTAAGGGTTACATAATAAGAAAAACAGAATCATGATCATCATTTCTCGAAACATACCGGATTAAGTTGATCTGCCTTTCCTCTATGTACGTAACGCGCACAAGATTATGTATATCTAAGGCCACTAAGTTGTACGTAAAACTACCCTATTTCAACTACGTTATACTTTAAATTGATTTTGTTTAAAATTCGCCCCTAATACACCTATTATTTCTAACGTCAGATTATTATACATTTGATGTATACAACGTTTGATTTATTCTGTGCAGAACGCTCTAAAATAAAACAACTATGGAAAAACGTAAACGAATTTTGTCAGCCCAGTAAAAGAGATGTCAGAAACACGTATTTGGATTGCATGTTTTGACAGTGTATATAACTTTAGTATAACATATTGCTAGTGTTTGACATTGTCTATCAGATCACCACGTTTTCTAAGCCGGTCTATTTATATCTTGTTATTTGCTATTGTATTAAATCAAGTCACAGTCACAACTCTAATGTCGACATTTGTCTTCCTTCCTTTCTTCTTTCTCTTTATTTTTCGATGAATCTTCCGTCCTACTATGTATTCCTATTATTTGCTAACGCCAAACAAGTTGTTGGTTGTTAGTATTTTTTTCCAATCGGGATAACCCCGTGTTTTTTGTCTGACGTTCACGTTTACGCATGCGTGACAACTGATGTGTAGGAAATTCTAATGTTCGTGCTTTGGAGGAGTTAGCGTGCGATTTATGAACAAACACAGAAAGAGTAGCTAAGGTACCATTGATCTGCAAATGGCTGACCAAGATTATTGTATCATTTTATATACGTTGTTAATAATATTGCGATCATGGATGGTACGTCAGAAAATATAACAACATTGCACAATATAAGAATAACTTTAAAAACCCCTTTCATTTCAAATATTTAAGCTAAGTACTCGCATCCTTGTGAAGTGTCTTGTCATTCGACTTAGATGGGGTATCTTAATAATTGCACAAAACTGATGACAGCCATATATAGCGAGTCAAGACTAGTGCCAAACCGTGCCATAATAGGGATTATTACTTTTTTGCGAGAAAGGTGCGTGAGAACTCAGTATTAGCAGACGAGATAATGCGGTAAACGCGATAGATTGGGCAAACGTTTGGTCATGGTTAATCGGATTCACAGAAGAAGGGGAAATTTGACCCCATCATCTAACCATAAAGATATCAACATATCAACCCATCTACTATTATCCCTACTTATGGATATAACTAAAAAGCTATGAACGTATTATAGCAAGAACAGCCTTATCATGAAATCAACGAGGTGCGCACAATAATAATTGAAATATTTGCTTCGAATTACTTCGAATTAAAATATGTTGTTTCTATATATTACAGAGACAAAAGAGATCCGTATTTTTTATTAATTTATAATCCTAGATCATGAAATTCAACCATCTGTTTTGTTAGGCTATGGAACTATCACGCCAAGTGAAGTATTGTTATCCAAACAAGTAGGAAATGATTTTGGATATTTTAATTATCAAGATGAGATAAACAAGAAATCAAATCTTATCCCCCAAAAGATCTGATGTGATGTGAATAGATTGGACATTATTTTGTTGACCACATGAGCACCACAACATTTGCCGCAGCCAAGATTATCCTCTTGCACCGCCAACACGATACCACAATCAACCTCACTGAGTCATATTAGAAAGAACTTTCTTCTTAATGTCTTTTGACGATAGTCTTTTCAGCTCGTTCAAGATGAAAGTTTGTGTCAATAAAAAAAAGGATATCTCAAGATGCAGTGTGTCTTTACCATAGCAATTCTCAAACACATTCAGTTTTAAGGGTTTTTTCGCGACTTCGTTTCCGTTTCTTTCATTTGCCGAGATCTTTGATCAGTTCTAATGAAGGCGGGAAATGATTTCAACTGAAAACAAAAGCATTTCAAATAAAGTAATGCAGTAAACTTTTAATGCTTTAATAGTTATTCTTGATCCTCAAAATTCGCTTTAATAGCAGCAGAATTCCACTTTCCCAAACTTAAGCATAACATTTGTTCTGTTTGAAAATCGAGTATGGGAATCGAACAAATTGATGTTTTCCAATTCGCATTATTGAAACAGGAATCTTAAAAAGAAACAAAATAAATCTCTAACTGTAAATTATGATTATAATGTCAAAAGAACCAACCTTTTTTATGAAGTTGAAATGAATAAACGCATTCCGGTTATCGAGCGATTTTTTAGGATTCTAGAAGCTCGTCATGCAGTCGACATATACTAAAGTGCATTCATCCGTCTAAAGCCAGACTCTTTTTATGATAGTATTTCGGGGCCGGCCACCTATTCAAATACTAATACAAACAGCTGTTCGTTAGAGGAGTCTTCTGGGTCTTAATCATATTGCTAAGCATTTTTTTAACCAAAACTCATGCCCGATCAGTTTTGACGTTTCAAGGGAGAGAGGGGAGGGTGGGGAGTAATTGTGTTTTAGCCGTCCATGCTGGCAAATATTATGATAATCTTTAGTTTAACTAGAACATTAGATTAAGACCAATTCAACGTCTATTTCAAACCTATTTGAATAAAAGAAAACATGGCAGCTACAAAAAACGTTCAACCAGTTTATCTTCGTGGAATAACATAAAGTTCTATCAATGATTCATTGATGATTCTAGAAGAAATGATCAGACACACTGTCTTGTTTTGGCTCCGGTGATTGGGGCTGGTAGAACACCCAACCACATTGCAACCCCAAATCTTCTTATCCTAATCGAAGCCCACTAATTTGAGTGATTGATTATTGCTAAGAGGAATAAGGCCCGAGGATACACATGCACTTTTCCAGTTCCATTATCATTATTTGTACATCTAGCTAGCGTCATTTCTTTATTTAAGACCTTGCGTGGCGGCATGGATTATATGTTGTTAGACTTTGAAGTATTTGAAGGAACTCTTGTACAAAACCTCCATGTTGCGTCAAGATTATCAAGACCTACATCGAACTCTTCAAAAATCTAAATTGATTGAACTCATGCATTGATAGAAAAAGGTTTCTTGTGGACAAAACTTTGGAGTTCGACGAAGACTTACTGTGAGGGAGTGAAGCTTCGGTCTATTGAGTGCTATTAATATGCATTAATAACTTATCAAACTGCCTTTAATTTCTTATTTACTTTAGTTTCACCTTATCTGATTCGATAAAAGTATAAACTTTAGTAATGATCTCCGCGAGAGAAAAATTAATTGCTGTGCTAACATTAATTGCTTTTCCAAACATTTTTTCCCCCTATTTTGTTCCTTTAGTTCCGTTTCCAATTAGTCCTGTTTGTAAAGCTAGCGATTTTTGTCTCGAGTTTTAAAAGCAATATAATATGTTGTCCAACTTTAATCGGGAGGATTTGCGATTACTGATCTACACATTCCGGTTTTTTTTTCCTCCCTCCGTTCAGCAATCTATAGCTTAAGGTAGCTAAGACAGGAATACCAGTAGCCGGTAGGCCCAGTGGATGCATGCGGGTATAAACTGAAGATATAATTCCCACACGACGGAACATTGAACAAACATTAAACAACCAAGCAGTAGTAATGTATGTTGAATTAGTGAATAGCTTCCTTCCATTCTTAAAATTATACTGTCTTGTCATTTTGAGTTGTAGAGGTTCAATGAAGCTGCATCCCTCCATAATATGTTGACCACTTTCTTTAATGACGGTAAGGACTGGCCATAAAGT
>OCZR010576532.1:0-10543 GCA_900234385.1 Anemonia viridis | reverse complement strand
GATGCTCGATATAACCAACAAACAAATTAGCATAGCTAGGGCCCATCTTGGTACCCATCAGGTTTAGTTATGGTAAAAGTATGTCACATATGGCATGGGTTCAATCCTCTCGCCTTCAAATGTCAGTAAATTAATTACTTGTTAGTTATCTTCTGTGTTTTTCTCCCCCTCAAAAATCAACTTCTACATTCTCATTCGATCTTTCGGGGAACTTATCAGACGAGGTTGAAAAATAGCTATTTTGTACTGTAAAAGGTTATCATAGGCGATAGGCGGGAAATAGGTCATTCCCAGATCCAAGAATAGCAGGAATAACGTGTGTTTCTGCTTATTATTCTCATCAAGAACACGGAGGTTAGTGGTAAGATATTTTGTGTTGTTTGTAGTCCACGAAACCATTTTAAAGGCCTCGATTATTCGTGTTTTGTTGTATACCCATGATTACTTTCTGTCTTGGAATGACGTATCGCCTATCGCCTTTTGTATTGCGATGACAACCTTTTTGAAATAGGTGTATACCTTGAGGGCAAAGACAGACGACAATAAGGAATCCTGATCATATCTTGCCAACTTGGTTAACAGTGCCTCCAACACGGAGTTCAACTAATAGAGAGAAATCAAAATGAGTACAATGACGCGGATGGGATCCAGTGGTTTTACCATCTGATCATGCGCACAGCATACCGAATCAAAATGGCTCCGGAATGAAGAAAGTTACAGAGGGATTTCTCTCACGGCAGCCATGTTTAAGGGCAGGAACAATGCAGTATTTTTGTAAGAAAGGAGAATTTATTTCCCAAAGAAGGAAATTATTTTTGTTTTGCCCTAAACATGGATGCCGTGAAATCTCTGTATTGGTATCTAGAACCCCCACACGTGAACCACACGTGAAGCTTCTTTTCTTCATCCTTGGAATGCAGTATAATTTTAAAACAGTTACGTGAAGAAGAATATTATTTGATAAAACAGTTGCACTAGAGTAGAAGATATATTTAGATCCATTTGAACCCGGACAGCGCAGTCTCATTCTCTCAGTTTGAAAAGGATTGTGGTACTAGAGGCATGAAACGTCATCATGCTTCAGGTCTATTTGCAGGCACGTTTGTCATAATTTGTTCATAGCAAACCAAATACATGCAGTGACATTGAAGGCCGAAATCAAAAGATATCAAAACAAACCCATTAATGCGTTCACTAGATCATAAAAGATATATATTTGGAACTATTTGAACCAATCAGAGTCAACTGTTCTCACGCCTGGAATGGACAGCGTATTTTCATTCCAGTAAATAAAATCAAAAATTGATTAAAGGATTGCCATTTTACAGAAAAGTAGTCGAACAAATTAAACAAAACTGGGAAGTAGCCCACCCCCTATTCTTCATGACCAGTCCCTTAATGAACTATTATTCTATGAATATGATTTGATATGAGGAAATATATATTGACAGCTAATTGGCAAACACGTTTGTTATGAATTGTTCATAGCAAACCAAATACATGCTGTGACATTTAAGGCCGAAATAAAAAGATATCAAAACAAACCCATAAATGCGTTCACTAGATCATAAAAGATATATATTTTGATCTATTTGAACCAATCAGGGACAACTGTTCTCACGCTTAAAATGGACAGCGTATTTTTATTCCAGTAAATAAAATCAAAAATTGATTTGAGGATTGCCATTTTACAGGAAAGTTTTAGAACAAATTACACAAAACTGGAAAGTATTCATGAAGGAATGGCAATTCCTGGTCCAATCGAACGTATCACTGTGCAGTAGAAATAAGTTCTAAGAACTTGTAATATGTATTATACTTGCTAATTTGAAACAGTGTTGTTCATGATTGGATGTAAACCTAAACTTTGACAGCTTATTGAGAATCATTATCTATATTATGAGTAATCAAACCAAATACCGTAACATTTTGTCCTGAGGGGCGAATTAAGAATGCACAGACAGGGGTTATATCATCATTTGCATCAACTTTTCTAACTTTCGATTTGCAAAAATTTGAGTTCGGTTTCTGTTCGTCTTTAACGCTTTAAACGTCCATCCACCATGGAGACACTCAAGGAGCTTCTTTATCCTAAAAGTTACAACCCTTTCAGCTTTATTGTGGTGATTGCTCCAGTAGCTATTGGAATCATTCTGCTTGGAGTCGTTACTGGCATTGAAACTAATGAGCCAAGTTATTTTAGTTGCGAAATAAAAGAAGAGAAAGAGTTTCTTCAAGGAGCTTGCTTCGCTGAGTACCGAGCCAAAACCACAAGAGGTTTTCCACTTTATGTTTTTTTTCTTTTGTACTTCGTATTGGGTACACTGGTGTGCGTTATCTACTCTCAATCTGTACGATCAATATTGAAAGACCTTGAACATGAAGACCCGGAAATCCAAACAATCCAAAATTCTTGTCGTCTTTATCGTAGTTATTGCATTCAACTCGCAGTAAGGTTTGTTCTGGGAATGATATTTCTTATTCTACAATGGGGAGTCTTCTATCCAATCAATTTTCCTTACAAATATACCTGTGATGTGTCGAACATTCGGCAAGCAAAACATATCACAAGAGGTGATGCAGCAAATGCCACAAGGTCTTCGTACGACTGTTATAATCCACAAGCTGGCAAGAAAACGATCTTGACCATTATCATTTTTCTCGTCAATGTTCTACTTAATGTTCTTATCCTTCTGGAGCTGATGTGCGTCATTTGCAAGGCTCAAGGGCAAGACGAGAATAAATTTAAGGAGGATATAGGATTTTTCATTATTCATTTGCAAAACAAAGCGGGCAAAATCATCGAATGTTACCTAGCGAAAATGAAGAAAAGTATAAAGAGCAACACAAAGTTTTATGAACCACTATTTCCAAACATTCCTGGTGAAGAGAGAAAATTGTTAGAGCTCGACAACATTTACACCGATCTGATCATGCATCCTGGACGAGCAAAATACATATTCAGAGGAGAAAGGCACGAGATAAATCAAGGATACCTAAAGTCCCAAGAACAACACCAGTCCATAAGTAAGATTGAAGGAATTTTTGCACCAGAAACAGGAAGCTCACAGGCAAGACCTCGTTCTATCATGATCATTGGTCGACCAGGTATTGGCAAGAGCTTGTTATGTCTAAAGATCCTTCGTGACTGGGCGTGTGGCAAACTGAACTTCAACGACGAAACAGAAGCGGGGAAATGTTTTAAATTTGTTTATCTTTTCAAATTTAGACATTTCAACGAGGATGAGAAAATGAATCTTCAGCAACTGCTTGGAAGAGGTCAGTTCTCGCCAGCGTTTCCTAATGAGGTCTACAACTATATACTGCGCCATCCAGAACAAGTGTTGCTCATTTTTGATGGTCTAGATGAATTTGGAAAGAAAGAAAACATCGTGAAAGAAGAAGAATTTAGCAACTCTCTTGCAGAAACGATTCCGTTCTCCGCACTGTATTCCAAGTTAGTTTTGGGAAAACTCTTTGAAGGAGCTACAGTTGTAACTACCTCAAGACCAACTGCTCTTTCTTATGTGTCATTCCAAAATAAAACTTTTGACCGAACTTTGGAAGCTTTGGGATTCAATTCAAATCAAATAGGAGAATACGTGGAAAAGTTCTGTCACTCTAATGTCGATGGGGAAAAATTATGGAATCACATCAACAGTAATGCAAATCTTTTGTCATTGTGCTACATTCCTGTGAATTGTCGCATTGTGTGCTTTTCGTTACAGCAAAGACTGAAACTAAAGGAAGATGGAGGCCATGATGATGTAGATTATATACCAACTACACTCACTGAAATTTATGAAGATGCATTAAGAATTATTGTTTGCAAACACAATCCACGATATCGCTATAGTGTTCAAAAACAAGAAGCGCTATTGGACTCACATGATTTCACTCCTGAAGTCGAGACGTCTTTGAAAAGTCTTGGGGAAATAGCTTATAAAGGAATTGAAGAGAATAGACTGATTTTTGATTCAAACGAGGTCAAGGAACACGAAGAAAGCGGTCTGCTTCATCGGCTTCCCGACGAACGGGTTGTTTTTACACAGCACAAACAATACTGCTTCCTCCACCTAACGATTCAGGAGCTTCTGGCTGCAAGATACATCGTAGCACAGTTAAGGAGAGGCCGAAACCTGAAAGCCGAACTGAAAAACTGGATCTCTGAGCATCTGCAAGAAGGCAAGTGGGAAGTAGTAATACAGTTTGTTGCTGGGTTGGTTCGTCATGAAGATGATAACTCTATGATAGGGTTTTTTATTGGAAGTTTACCTCAACCAATGCGGTCTTGTGGAGCAAGCTGGCCTTCTGTTCCAACAAACAAAGAAAAGGAAGTAGTGATCAGACTTTTTAAGTGCATATTTGAGATTTCAAGAAACTCAAACAATAAATGGAAGAGTTTGGTCGCAGAAACCTTGAGTGATGCAGTCAACGTAGACCTGAGTCGTGCGTCATTAACTGATGCAGACTTGTCGTCGATAGTATTCGTTCTGCAACAGGCAAAAAGAATTGGAAGTGTAGATGTCAGTCATAACTACATTACATCTATTGGATGTTTGGAGATAAACAAGCTACTGAAAATGTCAGGATCTCCAAATGCCCTCGCTACAGATGAGTGCGATCAAATCACGTTGGACATCAGTCACAACCAAATAGGTGATGATGGATTGAAGCACTTGTCTAAAGCACTCTCTAAGGATGAGTGCAAGCTAACCACGTTGGACATCAGTGCCAACCAAATACGTGATGATGGGTTAAAGCACTTGTCTCATGCACTCGCTACAAAGGAGTGCAAGTTAACCACGTTGGACATCAGTGGCAACCAAATAGGTGATGATGGGTTAAAGCACTTGTCTTATGCACTCGCTACAAAGGAGTGCAAGTTAACCAAGTTGGACATGAGTGGCAACCAAATTGGTGATGATGGATTAAAGCACTTGTCTGATGCATTCGCTACAAAGGAGTGCAAGCTAACTACGTTGAACATCAGTCACAACCGAATAGGTGATGCTGGATTAAAGCACTTGTCTCATGCACTCGCTACAAATGGGTGCAAGCTTGCAATGTTGGACATCAGGTTCAACCAAATAAGTGATGAGGATGGATTAAGGGAACTGATGAAACTCGGAATTAGAGAACAATTCTTATTTCCTTAAATTTAATAATTATATTTTAATCTTTTTTCTAAGCAAATTGTTTTCTAGAAATCTGTTCGGTAGTTATTTAAAAAACATTATTTGAAAAGAGGCTTATCGGTTAGGCTTTGGATTTTACCGCCTGATGAAATTTATGGCCTACCATGCTTTAAAACTCTAACAGTCTCTGATTTCTTTTGCGCCTTTAATACACTTTACTTTAATTTTTGGAATTGAAAAGAAGTATTGAATTACAACGATCCACATGTTGCTTATGATAAATTTGTCTATAAATTTAAAGAAAAGTGCAACAGTTTTAAAAGACATGTTTCGGCATACTTATGCCATCTTCAACTGAAGATGGCATAAGTATGCCGAAACATGTCTTTTAAAAACTGTTGTCGTTTTCTTTAAATTCATAACATTCTTGCTACTTTCAAGACCATTTGGAAATAAATTTGTCTCTTTTTATAGCAGTACCCACATGAGATATGTTTTCCAGTTAAAACAATAACTAGGAAGAAGACTAAAGAGATGATAACTAGCCGTAAACTAGTGTGGGCTGCGTCGGTGTTTCTAAAGAAACAATAGTGATGAATAGGTAGAAGGAAGAGGAAGAAGACTAGATTAGCAAGTAAACCTTGGGTCACTAAGGGTTTTCTTGTGTTTCTTACATAATTCCAACACAGTTAATGAATGTAAATACAAAAAAAGAGAACAATTAAGCTAAACTACTTATCATAAGATCTCACCTGCTATGCATACATTAAATAAATATAGGCTAGGGTTAAAGCCACAATTTTTTCTAAATCCAGTGACGGAAAATGAAATTTTAAAAGAAATTATCTTCTGGCTTTAAAGCAGGCAAAGCACCTGGCTTTGATCTAGTAATATTCCCACTTCAGATATAAAATTGGATTTTGATTTTTTAGTTAAACCATTAACCTATCTTATAAATCTATCCATTTCGGTCTGTAGGTATTGTACCAACCAATATAAAACTTGCTAGAATAATTCCTTTGGAGGAATTCAGTAATAATTATAAAGGAAGATGGATAACCAGTCTGATATAAATACAAGAAAACAGTTTTTTTAGTTAAACAACATTTTATCTGAACAAAGGACAATATTCCTGTATTATATTCTGGTATTCCTCAAGGAGGTATTTTAGGACCTTTGTTATTTCTTTTATATAGTAATGGCATAATCAACACATCAAACCTTATATTTATTTGTTTGCAGATGATACTAATGTTTTTTTCTCTGGAAAAGATATTAGTAACTTAAACCATAATTTGAATCTTGAGCTTGAAAAAGTTACAGAATGGTTAACTTCTAATCAACTTTCCATAAATTTGAAGAAAACTAAATACATAATATTTAGGCTCGACAGAAAAGACAGTTAGTTCATTTTTAAAAGTATTGTGGTTCAAGACTCAGCCTTCTTGCTTCCTGAATTATCAAATTTAATTGTAATAATTAAGCTCCACTAAGGCAGCCCAAAAATATAAGCCCTCGGTTTCGTTTTGCGCTGCCATCCATCTTGGAGAATATAATGCTGCAATTTCTATTGTATAGTTTATTATTGTATAGTAAATTAAAACGTAGTTGTTAATTTTCTCCATGATGGTTACCACTAAATAAATTGATTGATTGAATTTGACATTCTTTTTGTTACTCTTTAAAAAAGTTTACCGGAGAAACGAAGTATTCGATTTTTAGACATCTCCCACGCAGTTCTAAATGTTTGTCAGCATTCGTTTGCCAAGAGTCTGGCCTTCATCTTCCAACTGGAATACATGCAGTGACATTGAAGATCGAAATAAAAAGATATCAAAACAAACCCATTAATGCGTTCACTAGATTATATAAAAGATATATATTTTGATCTATCATTGAACCAATCAGAGACAACTGTTCTCACGCATAAAATGGACAGCGTATTTTCATTCCAGTAAATAAAATCAAAAATTGATTAAAGGATTGTCATTCTACAGAAAAGTTTTAGAAGAAATTACATAAAACTGGGAAGTATTCATGAAGGAATGGGAATTCCTGGTCCACTCGAACGTATCTCTGTGCAGGAAATATAAGTTCTTAAATAAGTTCTAATAAGTCGTAGTTTCGAATTGCAAGTGAATGACCGCTGCCACGCAGACGCATTTCTACAGGATTAGCCTCAATAGACGACATGCTAGTCAAGTCTCATGACAAAAACTCCTTAAAACGAGCAGTTGTGTCAAAGTAAACAACAGAAATGGAAAGAGCATTTAAATATTAGTAAGAAAGCCAAGTATTAGCTCATGATATTGACATACAAAGAAATGGTAGGGAATATAAAATTGAACATTTTATAAGGACTCGTATGGGAAAATGCTTTGGCTGGCAAGCTTTGCCATCCAGTGCGTTTTTCCATACAAATCCTTATAAAATGTTCAATGTTATATTAATGTCGTTTCTCCTGCGGTACATATTATGAAGTAAATCTTCGCCTTCTTACTAATATAGAGGTGATCTTTCCATTTCTGGGTTTCATTTTTACAGTGCTGCTTGAATTAAGGAGATGGGGTCACGTGACACGTTAGTGCAAGTTTCAAGTGGTCGATCTATGTCGGCGGAAAATCAAACAATGATATTTTCTAGTTTTTGGCTTTTTTTCTCCTAATTCTGATTTTTCTGAAAATTTCAGAATTTTATCATTTACCACAGATACCGATTATGTGTAAAATTGTATGACAAATTTTGGCAGAAAAAATTTATGACGACGGTCTAAAATGTGATCTAAAATTGGACGCATAATAAACATTGGTCTGTGGAAAAATCAATATCGATTCAATGGATTGCCTGGAACTTATAATATATCTATGTCATCTATGCCTAGGTGTTGCTTATGTAAGTCACAAAAAATCATCGTCAAATCTTAAAAATTCATGAAATAAAAATGTATTTACTAAAGGCTGTTGGTAACCTCAAAATGTGAGTTTTTGCTAAAATTCACAATTTCGCTGATCTATTTAAAACGGCTCCAATTTTTTTCTTCAAACTTCCTACATCAATAGACCATTGTTTCATCTAGAAAGTAGTAAAATCTCTAAGGCTTTTTCTATCGAAACTTTGGAGAAAATAGACTTTTAAATGACATGGTTCTTATGCAACGCACATCATTCATGTATCCCTCTCTACCTACTTTTTTCGTGTAATTCCCTAAGCGCCATCACGTAACTAATAAAAAGAATCTTTCGAATCCAAACTACCCAAACTTTATTCCCATGGGCTAAGTGAACTTGAAAACCTCCTTATTGTTGCTGGACATAGTTTGTAATTCCCCAAACGTCGGGGTAGGCTCTCGTCTACCTGGATTATTCCTGGTTGGTAAGCTTTTCCCAACCAAAAGACAAACACAGTTTTATCTTTGCTAGCTTTTAACTTATCTACCTGAAACTTTGCAGTTTTGTTATTTAGGTAGCGCTCTTTTCAATGGTGTTAATAGATTCTAAAAATTGTTTTGCTTTGACATACGGTTGTTTATATTTTCGCAATTCTTTTAAAGTTTCCAAACTTTATTCCTCAAACTTGGCAATTTTACTATTTTAATGGTACTCTTTCCAGTAGCGATGCCAAAATTTAGCTAACTTTCTTGCAAAGAAAATTCAAAATTTTAAAGACGTCGTGACAAGCCCACCCATACCTCAACAAGACGGTCAAGGGTTTTCTATCGTAAAATAAGTCGCTCCCTACTAATCAATTATTCAATGAAAAGAACTGAACTTCTTGAAAATTCTAAACAATCAAAGAGAGTTTCGAATCTTGAACGTTATTTACAAAAAAATTACTGAACTTTGAATTTTATTTTAAGTGCCTTAGAAAACTTCAATCCAGTTGGCGTTGGGCGAGTGTTTTATTAAAATGCGCAATTTTAACTCAAGGAAGTTAGGAAAACTTCACCGATCAAATTTGTATCGAGAGCGCCAGATGTTTTGGGAACGAAATTTTGAGCAAAAAAATTTTTAACAAAATTTCATTCCCATAACATCTGGCGCTCTAGACAAATGGAAACTGGCACCAATAGACCGATCCTGGCTATGCTTGAATGACCACCAAACAATGGATAGTTTTCCCAATGGAATACAGAATGTCCGAGCAACAAATTAGAGTTATGACAATTTTTAGTTCTTATCGCTTCTTTTCTGAATATTCCTTTAGAATTGCATCCTTTCTAGCTAGAAGTAAACATTTCAGCGATCGGTGTCTGTTATATCGACAATCAATTTTAGCTTGTCCGACGTAGCAACAGTAACTAGGGAGGTAGGTGTGTCATCTTAAAAGTTTAGATCGATTCTCTGAATAATTAATTAGCATCAGTTTTTCAAAGCTTGTATAAATAAATTTTGGTTCCTTTTCATTTAAACCTCGCCGTAGGCTATCGTCTGTCTGGTCCAAGTCGGAATATCGAGCTTCGTTATTAAAACCACTGTAAAAACACAGCAATTTACGATTTTTGGATAAAACAAAACTTACTGACCTGAAGATAAACATTGGGTCTTTCCCGTATTTAAATAAAATTAAGTATTTGATAAATAAAACTGAAAACAAACGACTGTTTTGATCATTGGACAACCGATCTGGTTTGACCCATCTTGAAAATGTCCATAACGCTTTGTGAAATCACAGGCTTACCATCCTAAGTATCTGTGGTTTCGGATGTTTATGGGCTCCTTTTGGTCTCCTGTGGCGTAAGTTCGTTAATAAGACTTTGAATTATCGAGTGAATTCAGCTTCTCAAAAATACATCTTCTAAAAACTTCCCAAAAATTAAGTGTCGTCAAAATAAAGTTTAGTCATTCTGTTCATTAAATTTGAGTGTTATTTATTGGTCCGATGAGTTTTAAGGCAAGTTTTTTGGCGTTTGGGGTTAGCTATGTTTGTGTGTGTGACAGAGAGGAGAAAGGGGGACAAGGCAGGCAATAGCCTGCGAAACCGGCTCTCTGAGGGAGAGGGGGGAGGGGGAGGGGGAGGGGGAGAGAGGAAAAGGGAGAGCCTGCACGGATGCCCTATTTTTTTTCTTATCCGCCCCCAACGGATCCATCAAGTACTTGTCAAAATTTCAGCCAATCACCGCCAACCGGATGTGCCGGTGCAGTGTTTACATGCTTTGACGACATGTCTGCTTTGACCTTTCGCAAGGATGCGCCAGCGCCGGAAATGTTGTCCATCGACAATACTCCGAAAAAAACGTGTAAAGGAAGAAAATATTCAAAAGAAAATTCAAATAGCTGCTGTAGATGCTGTAAAATTTCGTTAAAAGTTAAGTACGGTGAAACCTGGAAGTCAGTATCTTCAGAAAACGTCTTAGTTTCAAGCCAGAGTTTTAAAAGACTTAGGAATATTGCCACGAATAAAGTCTA
>OCZR010569656.1:2093-30600 GCA_900234385.1 Anemonia viridis | reverse complement strand
TGATTTCTTAACGGGTTGATTTGTGGGTTGGATTTGGGGTTTTAATGGGTTGGGTTACCGTAGGTGATACACCTCGTAGGGGACTTAATGTTCTATTGTGTAATTTCACCTGCCTTACTTGGCAAATTCCTTAAATAAAAAATAAAAAATAAAATAACTCTGAAAACCTTTAATTTCTTACAGATCAGATGTTTGTATTTTTTCCTGAAGAACCCAAAGTTGGAATTAAAACTATAAAACTGTAAGTCCAGACTGATGCCTATGGATTGAGTGGTTTTTAAATGAATGTCCATTAAGTGACGTTCAAAGTGCTATAGATCCTCACAGCACATTTGAATGCAGCTCAATTTGGAGGACAAAACAATAGGTTCCACTTCTCAGGAGATTGAAATTCTTTTCTTTTGTTCTCCAAATTGATCTTTTTCGAGTTCCAATACTACCACTGAAATGCTGCTGTGCTGCAGAATGATGCATTTGTACAGCTGGGTTAGCCTCCATTGCACGTTAAATGTTTATACAGTGAATGCCAATAGGAAAGCAAAAATTGTTCAGATGGATCAATACAAATACTTTGAATTTCCACGAACTCTTCTGATATATTACATGCAAGTTAGACTAACCCTGTAAAAAGTGTGTCTGCTGTGCATTGCATCTGCAGTAATTCACTGGAGCTGCTTTGACACCTTCGTGAAAGGGGTCTATATCATTCAATTTTGTTTCCTTTGTATTTCAGATATTGTCAGAGAATGCAAGAAGAAAATATAAACAGAGCAATAATTGTTGTCCAGCTAGGAATGACACCATCTGCCAAACAGGTAATGTACAGGACTCCAGAACAAAACTCATGAAAACTTACAACTTACATTATCTTCATTGTGCGTAGGGCCCAAAGTCATTA
Source organism: Anemonia viridis (assembly GCA_900234385.1). Taxonomy (NCBI): domain Eukaryota; kingdom Metazoa; phylum Cnidaria; class Anthozoa; order Actiniaria; family Actiniidae; genus Anemonia; species Anemonia viridis. Next base: position 29,702 of record OCZR010569656.1, on the reverse strand, counting down.
CTACTGTAACAGCCCTCCCTATCTTTATTCTCAATCTGTCCAACCAGTTTCTTTGATTGTCTTTTTGTTTGTTGTTCTAGCCCCAACCATGATGACGTCTTATACTTCTATCTATACCAGAATCCTTTTCAAATTGCTTTCTTATTTAAATTTTCAATTCCTTCGCGAATACGAAAAAAAAAAAGGTTTTAATTAACGAACAAAAGCTACTTGAAAAGGATTTTGGTATTGATAGAAGTATAAAACGTCATCATGGTTGGGGCTTATTGGATTTTGGGACCCAAGTCAAATTCTTGGCTTAAAGCCCTTGGGGTAAAATTGAACAATTTTGTACCTGATTGGTGAGTGGAGTAACAGGGTGACTCCAAGGTGCAGTTCAACTGCACAATTCAACATTAATTTGGTGCTATTTTTCTCCATAACTACAGGCATTAGTTGATATGGCTCCAAAATATATACTAGAACAGTTTGTAGAGGCTGAACTAATGGTTAATATTACTGAACACGAGGTAAAAATAATATGAAACTTTTTCTCATTTTCTACAAAATAATTACAACAAAATACCTTTAGATAAGGTCTGTAGGATACCCTTCAAAATGTGCATGTGTAAAACAGCAAAACCTACATTTGTAGATTTAGGGGGTGAAAAATTTGGTTTCTCAATAACCAGACAAGATAAGTGGTCACATCCAATAATATTGTAATGACTGACATGTGACCAATCAAGGAAACTAGCATTTTGTCTAGGCAAGTGTCACTTTTTGCCAGACTGGCCATTTTTTTGGTCCTTAGCATATACAAGGATATGGCAAGCGAACACAGCCTTATATGCCTGCCCACGGCTCTGTCATGATGATAATGAAGATGTGAACATTTTATAGTAGATATTAGCTAAAACTACATTCAGAATCTGAATTCCCCTGCACAGACCCTTGCCCCATTTACAGCAAGTTTGGTTCAAATCAAATATGTTTCCATTACAGCTTGTTCCAGAGCATGTTGTTATGACGCCTGAAGAAAAGCAAGAATTGTTACTAAGATAGTATCCTTTGTTAGTTAACTATTGTTTAATTTATTGTAATGCTGTCGGATGAGGATGTGATGATTACAGTAGATCTTTTTATGTGACATGTCTTTGGGACGATGGTAATGAGAATGACGGCATCGCGGAGGTCATGGGTTCGATTCCCGTTGAAGCTTGAAATCATTTTTTCAAGTCTTTCTTTACAGCATTTGCTTAAATTGCTCATTTACTGTGATGATCAACACATCTATCAATTATGAGAATAATAATTGTTTGTGGTTACTTTAGGGATTTACAAATTCACTCGATGGACACATACGCATACCTATGCACAACTACATCAGGAATGCACACCTACCTACGCACACCTATCTAGGCACACCTACCTACGCACACCTGCACCAAGTACGCACACCTGCACCAAGTACGCACACCTATCTAGGCACACCTACCTACTACCTACGCACACCTGCACCAAGTACGCACACCTATCTAGGCACACCTAAACCAAGTACGCACACCTATAATTGATGAGCGCAATTATACGTTCAACATTCAAAATTCACTAAATTTGGCAGGGCTCAAACAAATGGCCAGTCATACCCTGGTCAAGATGTCCAGCCAAATACATTTTGACCAGTCTTTGCCAATTTATTTTTGGATGGTGAAAAAGATTAATAATTAACCAGTGGTAATTATTATCTAATAGATAATTTTACAAAGAAAAGGTTTGCAAATGTGTACAGTTGATAGCTTCTGCTTTGAAAATTACCCTGTGTTACCAAATAAAGTATTTTCAAATATTGCTGGTCAAACATGTCTATTCAAAACTGTATTTGACCTGTCAAGTACCAAGATTGGCCAGACATTGATTGTTGATTGGCCGTTATTCTGAGCAATGTTGTTATAATGAATTGAGTTGCAATTTCTAACTTAAAGATGTTTCCTTAACTTTTTCCCAGTAAATTAAAGGAACATCAACTGCCTCGTATCCAGGTTGGTGACCCAGTTGCTAGGTACTTTGGACTTAAGCGAGGTCAGGTAGTTAAAATTATACGACCCAGTGAGACAGCAGGGCGATATATTACTTATCGACTTGTTGTTTGAAGACAACTATATCACTAATCATCTGTATATATTTAACTAGTGTCGTTTTTATTGCACTGTGAAACATTAGTCAAAGTAATACGTAGTAATACGTAGCTAGTATTAGATCTAGTCTAATGAACCATAGATAACCATTATAATAGGTGTACTTGTCACACAGAAAAAATGCAAAAACAATAATGACATGAATAAATCACATTTTTTTTTCTTTATTCATCATGACTCTCTATATATCGACATGAATAAGTCACACAAGTTTTCTTTAATTAATCATGATTATATATTAAATTTGATTAATAATGGTAATAGGACTAAGTGGAGTCCAATTCGGTCTGTAATCATACGAGTGATTAACAAAATCCCACGACTACGAAGTGGGAGTCTGATTTGTTAATCACGAGTATGATTGCCAGACAGGATTGGACGACACTCAGTCCTCTCACCAATTAATCATAACTATTGCAATTTGCTAGGGGAAAAATATTGTCCACTTAAAAAAATGTTAAATAATGAAAATATAGCAAAATAATATTTTTTGTGTCAAGCTCATTGTTATACTTTTTCCAGTTACTCAAAACTATTACAATTTCCGAGGAAAAATGTTGGCTTGTGCAGCTGTCCGATTACAGGTATCCAAATATAAACAACTGTCCGATTACAAGCAGCAGATCGAGTAGTGGAAAATAGAGAAGATTCTCAACCAATCAGATTCGAGGAAATTGTAATAGTTTTGATTACACCTGAATATTTCCTTGTGTGTCTTTTTTCATGTTTAAAATAAATGAGTTGATCACCGTAAAATGCTGATATTGATCATTTTGCTTTTGTTTACTTTAATTTATTCAGTGAATACATTAACATGAAAAGTACCAAAATGACACTCTTCTGATCGAGTCAGGTCTCCTTGTGTTTAATACAAACTATCACACACTGCCACAGACTAATTAGTCATTTTCGTTTCACGGTGCAATGAAAACGACTCTAGTATGATTTTAGAGGTAAATATAGTTTAACGCACTGTAATAGGTCAAATGACCATTTATTATGAGAAGATGTTTACCGCTCGATCATATATACCTTGCAGCACTTTATAGCTATGGGCTCTTGGCAGGTATTGTGTGACATTTAAAATATTGATACCCTGTTCTTAAAAATATCATATTTAAAAAGAACATCCCAAAATTAGAGGATTTGGAAATTATGCGGTCAATCCAGTAAATACGGACGAAATTGTGGAGGATCAAAGTTGCTCATTTTTACAAAGAATGTACGTTGGTGGGCAAGGTGTTGCCCTACACCATACATTCTTTGTAAAAATACTCAATTTCGTCCTTAATTACTGGATTGACCCCATAATTTCCAAATCCCCTAATTTTGGGATGTTCTTTTTAAATATGATATTTTTCAGAACAGGGAATCAAATCAATATTTTAAATGTCACGCAATACCTGCCAAGAGCCCATTCTAGGTCAATTTTTAACCTTGTGGTACATAACGACGGTAGCACTGAAGCAAGAATAAAACAACAGGTTACTTGTTGACCTTGGGTTTTTATGATCTATTATCACAGATACAGACTTGATACAGGTGGATGTAGAGTAGGCCATGGCTCTTTATTTCAGCTAAAATTAGAATGTCAATACGTCCTTTATCAACCGGTTGACAACAGAGCAGATCAGCTTTCATGATTCCGACTCGAACAATAGCAAACCAATCACCGTTACAGCGGTTATCTCGGTGAAATTATAATCAAGTCCCACAAAGAACTACACAGTATCTGTTGACAGAAAACTACAACGATTACGAGGAAATTTTCTTCTTTTTTTAAAGGACTTTTATTTCCCGCGATAAGAATTAAATTTTAAGATATTCTAGCTAATAAGATGCGCTTACAAGTGAGACATTGGGGTTTTTGGTTTGGTTCAATCAAAATTTCATATGCAACCCGTAGAGACTTGCCTTGTGCAAACTAGCGATACCTACTAGAATATTCCTTTTTCTTTGCCGAAAACTGGTGGATAAACTTCCCACCCACGAGCAACAGAACCGAGAATAACTGTGCGAGGAGCAGGTAGATGTATCAGATATTCACCGAAAAGACCTCAAGCAGATTATTTTATTATTAGCCAATAACACTGAAAACTAGCTTTCTATTTGATATCTGCGCTAAAAGTTGATAAGAAAAGGAATTTGTAATTCACCAGTTAAATGCTCAGCGTAGTTCTGTCTTTCTCGTCGTAAAACGATTCTCGGCTGACGTCTAAAAGTTGTTCATGTAAAAGCTGTAAAAATAGAGTAGTTACAAAAATATAATTCCTAAAAATTAGTATAAAGGACAGTGTGAAAAAAGCGCTATCATGTTCACTGCGAAACTGATAACGTTAAACTAAGTCAAAGCCACGTGGAGCGAAGTTGTTTGAAAAAATATTCTCTATTTTGTGGTACGATATTACTTAACTTTTCGCTTGTTTTTATTACTTATCCTTTAGATATTATTGTCCTTGTGTTGTATTCAGTTTCTTCTTTATTTTCACTCGTTCACTACAGTTTATACGGTTATAGATTAAGGAATATTCTTTTCTTTAATCCGTTTTCTCTAACTTTTTTTCTATTATGTTCTGATCTACGTTCTTTTAATTTTCTATTCCTACCTTCTTATTTACTTTGTTCTTTCGTTTCGTCGGACTTGAGGTCACAGGCGGTGATATTTGATTGAATTCCACTTGATATTTACATCCATAATGACTTGTTATGAGGTATTGAAGTATTACTTTACAATGAGATCTTATGAATACATCAACAGCAAATTATTCTTTCAATTAATTCTCATGTTAGAAAACCTTATAATTTCCTCATTATACTTTTCTTTTCCTTCTTTTAATTTTCTTTTTTTTTCACCTTAATGAGTATATTCCTTTATTCTTGATTATTAGACACCTGTTCCCGTTTGTGTGTTTCACTCTCTTTCGCTAAACACAAAATTTCAGAGTTTTAACCTGTTTCAATTCGTCGTCCTCAACCCGCGGTGAAAACCCATGAACTTGTTTTAATATCAGAAAAGAAAATGCATCCTTTTTCCTCCTTGAGATTGAATTATCTTCAACGCGGAGGGCCTAACCATAACGATTCTAATAACTTTTCCTAACAATATCGACAATATCCATGGCATATCGAACTGTAAATGCACTCGGTGGGGCTAGCGAGATATACACAAACAATTGGTAGTTACAAAAACACATTGCCAGGGGTTTGGACTTATGAATGGGATCAGATCAAGGCGTTTGTTTGAAGAGTGTTCAACACTTGGCAGCCTGCTGTGCATAAGATGTAGTTTGTACGGCCCCACGTGAGAACACAAAATTTCGAATAATGCCGTACTCGTTCTAGTTTTTGACGGACAATTCTATCGCATGAAGGATTTGGCAGTTTGTTTTGTAATGTTTTGTTTGTCAGTTTTCCCTGTCTTTTTCTCTCTTTTTTTCCCTTCCACTTGGTTCTCTATTCGCTCGCTCGCTCTCTCCCTCTTGCCTACCCAGCCTGTGAAATGTGTTTTATTATTTGTTTACGTATATTGCTTTAATTTTTTTTTCTTTTTTTTTTTTTCTTTTTCTCTTCTCTTTCTCTCACTCTCACTCCTTCCCTTCCAGTCTTTCTTTTCATCTTTCCTTACTCTCTTTCTTACTTGATTGCTTTAATCTATAATGGCGTAAGATCCCTCACCCAAGTTCTAGGACCCTAATGAGAAACGCAGGTTTGACTCACACGAATTTCATATTATTTCATTTCATAGTAGCTAGTTAGCATTAATAGCAGGTTTCTTTGACATTACCCCTCCCGCCAAGGCTCCCGTACACTCACGCATTTCAAAAGCTCGCCAGAGACAAAAGCCACAGGAAGACCACATCTTCATTCTATCATGTCGATGCTGGAGGTGATCGTAAGGAAAAACCCATTACCTTAAAGGAACTGAGATCCCAGCGTAAACTTTTTTTAATTTGAGGAAGCTGGTTGGAACTGGTTGACATCAGGGACGCTATATCCGGTTGTAGTTGATGTGGATTCTGGCTAACCGCTAAGACCGGATTCTAATAATAGTTTCTCTAGTTAAAGTACAGCAATATAAATACCAATTTATCCTTAACCCTTTGATTTTAACTTGATCACTGAATTTCTTTTGCGATCGAAACTGATCGATGATTCCGTTGGAGTTTCCAGAAGCTCACCAGCAAGCAGTTTTTCATTACTTTGTTTTCCGGCATTCGTACCTATTCTGATTTTGTCGTTCCTCTCCTACTAGCTTGCCATGGGGCCGGCTCAAGATAGCTAATTTCACAGCAGGAGTTTAAAGGGTTGACACGGTCATTAGAGAAAGTTTGGTGTAATTGGGGACTTTAAATACCACGACACTTTAATGGCGTCCAGATGGTTTGATTGGTCAGTATAGTTAATCAATGTGATTGACCTCTTTCGATACGTTGATGCGCTGGCTCAGCACACGGTATTCAAACGAAAAAGCAAGGGAAAAATTGAGTTACTAAATCTTGTACTCTGATTGGTTACAGTAGTTTAACGGTAAACCAATCAAGTAACAGCTTGAGTCTTGATAGTTTGTTTTTTTGTTGGGAAAAATGTAAAATATCCGTCGAACTTTCTAAAGCGTTTTATTAGTTAAGCAAAAAATATACCTCCTCGTCCTCAGAGACTATTAATCAAAAGGTTTATGTCCTTTAATGGTAGCCTTATCAGTTTAAAATTGCTCGCGCTTTGGGGTGGGATGTCTCTGGAACTTTATAGATCGTTTTTCTCGTTCAGCATGACTGTGTCTTCGCCCTTAAAGACTAAGAGCCCACCCTGCCCATTCAACTGCGCTAAAACCAAGCTGACTCACAGGGTCTAAAATTTAACTGAAAAACACGATAATTTTCGTGCATTTTACACTCCAAGGCTTGTCCCGTAAGCCATGTCACGGCCTTCATTAACAGAATTATCCATTTATGAATTAACACTAAAGCACGCAATTTTTACTTTCAAATATATTTATTTTCTTATTTTTTAAAAATTCATTAATTCTTTTTTACATTTGTGGCAATCGCGTAATAATTTAGACGGAGAGAGGACAAGAGAACACGAACTCAGAGGCGAAAAAAAAGACAAATTTGATTATTGATATTTTTAAAGTATTTGTGTCCTCTCTCCATGACAACGCGGATAGAAATTTCAAAATAAATAATATCAGTCTCTAGATCATTTTGTTATTATTATTTAGCCTATTTTTTGTCGAATTAACTGGACTAGTTTCTTCTTTCCTTTGTAAAGTACTTTCATGTTGTTTATCAAAGCGTTGAAGCGGTGTGAACCGTCTTCAGCGAGTTCAAAAACTTCCTTCGCCTTTCTTAGAAAGTCTATGAAGTCCCCGTAGTGTCTTGGACTGATGTGATTCAGTCTGGAATGAACTGTATTCACGTATGCATTAATGGTACATTCCAAGAGTTGATTCAATGGCTCCTGGTCGCAGAGCGCGAATTTTCCAAACGCGCGTGCACATCCGGGATCTGGGCTTCCGCGCGCAAAGGCACAACGGAACAAAATGTCTGACAAAACCGTAGGGCAGTGGACAGCTTTGACGATAAGCGGGATGACTTTGCTAAGCTCCTCGCGTCCAAGAGAGTGTGCAAGTGCACATGTCCATTGAATATCTCCAATTGAAGGATGAGAGTCCTGGTTGAATGCAAGAGTTGAGTGCTTGACTGCAAGGATTGCAAGTCGAAACGCCTGCTGGCTAAAATTCCTGTGTTCCATGTACCGAGCAATAGCGAAGAGTTGGGTAGGAGGAATATTGGCTGCTGTCTCCAGCACAAGTCTATATGCCGCCTCAAATGCAATTGGGTCCTTTTCGCAAAGGGCCAAGGCAGGTAAGCAACAGTATTTGGGTTCTCGGCTAGCACACTGTAGAGCAAGAGCCCTAGCACAACAATGGAGGGCTTCTTTCTCAACCACTGTCAACTTGAGTCTTATAGCTGTAGACGGCGCCATTACATTAGCTGCTACAAGAGAAGTCGCTTCCGTTGGCGTGAACAGTTTGCTCCAGTTTTTCATGATTGTACTGAGAGCAGACGTACCGAGTTCAATAGCACATTCAATTGACCACTGCACCATTTCATGTCTTCTCCAGTTCTGCGATTCTAGTGTCATTCTCAGTACCTGCAACCCAAGCTCCATGGCAACGTGCAACATCTCGTGATCACGACAACTTTCTAGTACACTACCGCTGACCCCAGCAAGTTTCAAAGCGTCCTGGGCGAGACGGAAGAGCATAGAAGCAGAATGTACATGAGTTTGAATGTTTTGAAGGACTTCATTCATCCTCGTCTTGTCTCCTTTAGCAGCGCTAAGCATGCATAATGCGAGCTCACACTGTTGGGACTCTAAATGTCCAAGCGTATACCAGCGTGTAAGGCTAGTGCGCATGACTTCCAACCCTTGATCTTCTGCATCTGCAATGGCGTCCAGCACAAGAAACCTCATGGCTCTTTGTCCCACACGATACGCAAGTTCAGAGTCTTTTGAGATAAACACGTTGAATAAGAACCTTGCGAATGTGTGCATCGGTACACTACGATGGTGAATGCCGAGTCCAAGACCGCTAAAGGGTCCACCTCCGTACAGCAACTCCGTCTGACGCCGCAAAACACTATACAACTTGGAGTCCATAGTCAGAAGACTTAGTTGAGCGATGAGATGTTCCTCTTGCCTACATGTTTTGTCCTGGAAATAAAACCCATTGGGCATAGCACGCTGTTGTCCCAGCCCCATCATGGCTACTTCTACAGCTAAAGTCAAGTAACTCTCTTCCTCATCGACTCGTCCTGGAGTCGAAATATGAACAAATTTCTTCAAGTCCTGTTGAGAACTCTTGTACACCGTATTGTTCGAATCTTCTGATTTAGTATCTTGATCATTAACTGGGAATTCTTCCGTAGATGCTTCGATGAGTGTATCGTAAAGCAGAACAATGGGGTCAAGAGGATGACCGATCCAACCTTCGACTAGTTCATCTTCATTAGCGTCCTCGTACAGACGTTTTTCAAGTTCATTTTCACCGTATCTTTCCACTAGTTCTTCCATCTTGTGGTACTTGTGGGCCTGTTCTTCCTGCATCCCTCGAGCAACGGCAAGAGCGAGGCGTAAAGCTTCTGTAGGGTATCCGTGAGCGCGAAGAGCATCAACTCTGGCTGCAGCCACTGGTACATCCTCTGTTGGGTTAAGAGAAAGTTCAGGTTAGAGATCGTGAATTAAATTTTAGAATGAAAATACACTTGTCCCACTGCGAGCAGATTATAGGGGCTATCTTCAGTCTTCCCGCGAAAACAATTCCAATTCAATTTCTGAATAAGCCTTCCCACCTTTGGTCAGCCCACAGGTTTTATAAGTTCCACAATTGATCTTTACGCTACTTACACGAGGAATGACATAAACTAATATGTGGAAGGAAAGACGTTATTTGCATGTCGGGTGTCGTTTCCCATCCCCCGTCCCCTACAGTCTTCCATGTCATACATGTTTACGTACCTGACCAAATATAATATCCTTCGTCCAATTCTCCACAATTCCCAATAATGTTTTGCAGCTTGCTATCTTTCCAGTCAAGACTACACGTTTGAATAGCCCTTGAGAAGACAGTTCGTTTGGATTTGATTCCTCGTACTTCGGAGTTCTCACTGGTTGTTTCATCAGAAGCATCTGGGTTTTCCATAGGACATACATCTCTTCGACTCCAGTCCTCGAGTTGTTCCTTCCAAACAGTCTTTTCTGATTGACTACAGTTCGGATTCAACACAACACAAACCCAAAGCGCGCCAAGCTGATCCCACAATTGACGACATTTGTCATTCATGGAGGTTCCTTGTTGTTTCCAGATCTGCAGACGAGGGTCTTCAAGGAACTGCTCGGTGATCAACTTGAGCATGCGAGAACCATTCTTGTCGTGGACGCGGAGCATTTCACGTACCTGAAAAACAACATGAAATTCGTTAAAAAAAAATCACATCAAATCCACGACACGAAACATGATTTCCACTTTTCTCAGTGTTGATCTTATTTCTTTGGGATTTTTCGCATTCTCGGGCAGATTTGAAATTGTATTTAAAGTCCGAATTCTGGTTCAAAAATAGATTGAGTATCTTAGGTATTGCTGGTGTCTTTGTAAGTAAAGCAAGGGATAAACTAAGGTCACCTCTTTGCACCCAAAACCACTCCAGCACGAGAAATACTAACAAAACAACACGCTATACAACATACCTTTGCAAACATGGAAAGCAGTTGTCTGCCGCTATTACAGTGTCCATTTTGTGACAAATAACTTCGAACTTGATCTCTAACTTGTTCAGCATCCAAATGCCAGCAATTATCATCATCTACACTAGCTCCAGCAGTGGGATCAGGAGCACCCGCAACTTGATTTATTTCTGAACTCTTCTTGAGGATTTCGTCCGCTAGTCGTTGAGCCGTCGGTAAAACGTCGGAATGATGTTCTGATAGTAAATACTGTACGAGTTTTTGAAGCTGATCTCTGCTCATTTGTGAGAGAGTTTCCGATATTGGAACACGGAGCGTAACGCGATGAGGGAATCGAATACGGAATAACGAGAGAGCGACGACATGAGAACACCAGAGAATGTCTTTAGTCCCGCAGGAACATGAAACTGAAGTTATCTTGCATCGGTCAAAGCTGATCGATACGTTGAATTCTTCTTTTTGCTGTCCATAGCGGGTGTCTTCTACTTCTATGACTTTTCCACTCAAGCTGAAACCTGTAGAAGGACGAGAAAAACTAAAATTAATAAAACTGACCAATGCAATGTTGAATGATGCTGGCCTGTTTGGTCTGGCCTTCTGGAGCGATGGGGTATTAAAGAAGGGCCGAAGTACGTGTGTGTTGCCAGGATTTTTATGTTTCACGAGAACATTTAGTTTCATTTAACAATAGAAAAACGGTTCATTGGAAAACTGCGGTTGCTCAATACCCATTTTCATTCATTCTACATATTTACGCCCCTCAACAAAACTAGAAGTTGATCAAGAAAAATCATCTTAATCGAAGTCTACTGCGAGCGGTTTTAAAAACTAGCCAAAAAAAAAAGGGTTAAGCTTTATTTATGAGAGGACAGCCATTTCCAGTGATGCATGGAAAAAAGTTCTTTTTTTCGGCTTAGGTTGAATAGAGTTGTCTTCTGCTCGGCTGAATTATATTCCGGCATTGTTTTGCCTTACATTAAAGTCTTATTGCATTGTCAGTTCCAAGTTAATCGACTTATGAACATTCACAACTCAACACCACCACTTCATAGTCATGATCCACCAAAATACCGCAATCTTTCATCTCGCAAACCACTCACAATTAGATGTCAATCGAGTCGCCAGTAAGTCTGACCAGTCGGGACCACCTGTAATCCCCATACATTAACTCACGTCTCCAATGTGTCTAGGCCTAGTGGACCCCAAGCCTTGCATTTAACCTCTTATTTGTAGCGTAAAAGCTCGGAAACCGGGATTGGAATTAGAAATGTGTCATCAGTCGAAATCCCGCCATACATCAACGCTACACTACTCACAGTGTGAGACAAAAACAACGCCACAGTAACCTAAGTGGTGGACAAAAAATGAAATCCCTACTAGAAGAAATCTAATGATCTATCTGTATCTCACTGAGGGGCAAAACTCGCACTGAAACTACAAAGTGCCGGCTCCAGAAGGAGGTCCAGTATTTTTCATTTGCAGTCATTGTTTCTTCTAGAATTTGAAAAATTATAAGCCCCGAGGACAAGCTTAATTTTTCTTTTTTTCTAAACTAATTTGATAGCATATTAAACGGCAAATTGATGGCTTCGTTCGTGCATTTCTTTTTATCTTTTTGTCGTTGGTTTAATTATTCCTCAGAATATTTCCTCAGAGTAAGAAACTTTTGAGTTTAGGGTGAGCAATTTCGTGGTCAATGAAGATGATTTCGAGTAAGGGAGGTGTCCATCTTAATGTCTTGGACACCGCCCACGAACATCCTAACAATCCTGGTATTGAAAAGGCTTCTTTCTGTAAGACTCGTGGAACCATAGCCTTAGGCGCAAATGCATTTACGATCATAAATTTCAAAGTCTTAACCCTAATGCTTTAAATTTACACTGGTAATGAGAAAGATAATGTCTTGAGACACGGCCAAACACTCTGCCATTAATTCTTTGTGTTGTAAAACAAGCGTTTTGTTCTCCAGCATTAACATTGTTATTCAGGCTGTCAAACACTTGCAAAGCACTTTTCAACTTTTTAATAACACTGTTTTTGTGTTAACTTGATCAACATCAGAACTCTAGACTTTCAGACTCCATAAGGATTGACCACTGTAAGATTCTTTTACCTATAGATCCTTTGTGTAGACGAAGAATGGGCCTAGAATCACTGACCATATTGAGACGGCAAGACGTAACGAAAATGGAGTTTCGATACGAGTGAAAACCAAAAAAGAGCCCGTTTTACTTTCTAAACGTTTTAATTATGAACTATCGATAGAAAACTAAGTTTCTCTGAGCAGCTTATGAGTGATTTTTTGGAGCAAATTCACGATGAAAGGAATCCAAAAGCAAATGATTATGCATACAAAGTACAAGGTTCTCTCTTGGGCAAAGCACTTACAATGAATTTCAATGAATTTTGACACCTTTTGGTGCTGTTAAACTTATGCAAAGAAGACAATATGCAAAGCCAAGTAATCTTTCAAATTATAACACAAAGCGGTGCCAATATCAAGAACATCGACAAACAGCGCTCGGAAAATAACTGTTTTTTTTCCTCAAAACAAATCGTCGAGAAAAAGAGACACTTCGGAACTAATACAAAATATCAATTTCGTGTGTTTTTGAAGTAGTTTTTCTTTTGCTTTTTCGCTTCCGCGGGCCCTGTCCCTGGCCGTACGACCGACACTTTACAACACACTTTCCCAATCAACTAGTTATATATACAATCTACTTATCCAGCTCAATGATCTGGCAAGACTTGAGTGGCTATAGAATGCGAGAGGAGAGGAGAGCAGAACACGAAGGTCGTTCTATAGTGCTTTTTTCCACAGTATGGTGTAGTAGGGAATGTATGTGGCTAAAGAAACAATAGCTTCAAGACATCGAAAGGGATTCCAATAGAGGTGTTATATAACGTGGGGGGCTAATACGCCAGACATTCTGTCGCCGTACTACAAAAACTCACTCTGCTTAAGCTAAATAGACTGTCTCTTCACTATATATTACCAAAACCAGCAAAACCTTCTAAAAGCCAAATAATACAAAAAAATTTGAATTTGATCCCCAAAAAACTATCTTTTTCAAAGCGCAAGAGTGAAAAAAGTCTTGAACTTTTCATAAAGTTTCGTATTTTTTTATGTTTTTCTTACAAAATTTTTAATCCAAATATTTTCGCAAGGTTATTTTTCAAACATTTTTTTGTGTGAAAAGATCGATCAGATAATTTATCTTAGTAAACGTCAGGATATTTTAGTGTGTGTTTTTACAGCAAAAAAGGGAATACTGTTCGCGATAACGATTACGTTTGCCTGATACCCTTTAAAATCTTTTCATTTTCAATTCAAAAAATCTGAACTTTTTTCAGTGATTCTTGTAGTAAATATACTTCGTTTAACTGACCCCACAACTTGAAGTAACACACGTAAAATCCGAAAAAATATGTCATATAAACGAATAGCTCTCATCCAAACATATCAAAGGTTGTCCATTTGACCAAAGCGACAAGCTGACAGATTTGTTAGAAGCTGAATTGCCTCTAAGTTATTAGAAGATTTGTAGATTTGAGCTTGTTAATTCAAAGCAAAGCGCTGGTACTGAGAAAACGCTTAAAAATTAGCTTTGGATCACAGCGCGAATGAAAAATAATTATAAGTTATTTCATCCGAAACTGGAGTAAAAAATTAAAACACAGAGAGATTGAAAAATAGGAGAATGGATAAAAAAAATTAGTGAAAAAAAAAATTCATATTTAGTTGTAATGAAAGGTAAGTTAAAATATCAGGTTAAAAAAAGGATGGAATCAACTGAGGAAGTCAGTAATGTGTAATAAGCGTGTAGGATGTACCCGCTCCTAGTTTGCGACTCTGGCGCCAGACTGTCCGAACAGTGCTACCCCACACATAGCAAGCACGGTACGCCGGCAAAATAATTCAAATAATCCTCTTAATCGCTAGCGAAAACCCAAATTTCGTGAACCATATCTGGGCGAGTTTCTCTGGAAGTTTTCCTCTTTTAATTTTTTTTCATTTATTTTTTTAAAATCCGTGGATTAATTTTTAGAATTTATAGCAAAAATATAATTGTAAACGGAGTAGAAACGATGTAAATGTGAACTGGAATATTCCAAAAACACTAATATTTTCCAATCCATTCCTGAACCTTTAAGGATATTCATCGCACAACTTTTACTCTGCAATTTAATATTTTTCCCCTTAAAAGCTGGGATATTGATAAAGACTGTGCGGTCTTGATACTTATACAAATAAATTGCCTCTAGCCTGATAGACTGTGTGGCGCTAGCAATCTGTAGGCGATGAGTATACAATAAATCTCCTTTCAAAAGATCCACGAAGAGTTTAAGGCCAAGAAAATACGTTTTGCTAAAAAGATTCCAAGAAGTATAAAAATATGAAATTTTTTCCTGACTTTGTCCTGAGTGCAGCCTACAGGACCCCGAAGCCTACTGCTGATGTTTGAGAAGGGGGGATAGGTACGGAAAGGGAAAATCGAAAGAATACTGCACTTACCAACTTGAAGCACGTCGTGTACGGAGTTTTCTTCTAAGAGAGCGAGGCCTTTCTGGAATGGTAGTCTCTTGATATCGGTGTGACTAGAAGACGTGTGTAGAGAGGAATACATGCAGATATCTTTTTCATTTCTGGGGAATGACCAATAGACAACTCGAAGTTGTACGGGCTCCGGAACGCGTACAATTTGCTCTTCTACACGCTGAAACGGGATTCTGGAAGCCACACATTTTGCACTGAGATCAAGAAGCGAAAGTGGCTGAAAAGTTTTGGATTCTGTATGAATTTTCTTGCATTTTGGATATTTTGTACACGGAGAGTTGCTTCTCCGACGTTTCCTTAAGCCATCCATTTGGTGAACTAAACTTGGGAACGCATGCGCTATGGGTTGTAAACATTATAACTAGCGACAAGGGTTCATCTCTCCAGGAGGTCAACGGCCTTGAAGCGTTGGGAGACTCACAATAGAATCAATTATCATCATCACTTTGACTCAACTTGTCTCGTAAATTCAAATATCGACTCTCCTGCACCAGTGGAGAAATCTAAATTTTCAAAAACCATGCCTTAACGGCACGAGCTTCGATTTAACGTGATAAAGTGGATTTTTATGCTTTGCACTTTGTTATTACTACGTGATCAAAGTGTAGTTTCTCCCTACTTGGTATCATGACAGCTGGAAGTAAGCTTCACTCCAGGGAATAGCACTGTGAGTATTAAAACAAGCGTTTGTAAAACTTTGAACTGTTCTAAATTTATCTCGCCTCTCTTACAAAATATTCTTTATCGTTGGCAACACGTAAAGAATGGCTAAAGTCTGTAGGAGAATTAGATAAAGGAATTGTGTGAATTGGAATACAAATATAGCAAGGTTTGCTGAAGGCTTGGGGAGTTTTTCATTTGACATCTTTACGTACGATAAACTGATGATTCTGGCGACAGTTAGTCTGCAACTTGGCCGCACGTGTTGTTCGCTGGTCCCTGATTGGCAGCTTCTAATCATTTACTCTCTAATTAAATTAATCCAAGTGACAAAACGAGACTTACGTCATCCGTCAAGATGACGATGAGATCACTTGTGACTAGTTTTGAAACGACGAAGAACGGAGTCAAATTTTATTGAAATTTGTGGACAAATTTCTACCTAGACAGGTTGGGAAACATATCTTGATAAAATGTCGCTCAAACCCTTTGAAATGAATAAGTGGTTTGCGAGTGACAACAAGTTTGGAGTAGAGATGATACCATTTTTTTCACCCCGGGAGTGAGTTGACCGGCTCTGTGGCGCCGATCGCACAATGCTTTCTCGCCATAAGAATCCTGAAAGTTAAATAACAAAGTGCGAAACAAGCGTCAAAAGCGTTTGTTTGTTTATGTTCGTATTAAGCCTGTTTGATTGATCTAGAGTAATACACTACCAGTTCAGAAAATCCTTTTCGTTATTTAAGTCCAATTCAATCGTTAAATCTTCGTAAAAATCGCTTTACGATATATCTATAAACACAAGACCGGAAGTCTTGGATCAGTTCTAACCCAGTCCCCATCGGCTGTCGTTGTTAGTCTTCAAGGGAGCGTCGTGTTTTTGTGATCGCCAGACTTGATGTCGCCAAGAACAATAGGACCTCTCTCCTAGCATTTTACTCCCCAACATAGCATAATGTCCAATTTGGTTGTATTTCGAAAACTTCGGTAAGCCACAGGATCGCCACCCCGCATAGTATTTCCCGGTTTTGTTATTAAATCCCGAAATGTTACTTGTTAAACTAGGATGGATTGGCGTCAGCAAGACTAGGCTCACAGCGGCACCACCGAGGGGGTATTTCAACCCCAGAGGAGCTAGACTTCTCGTCGCCGTATCAGTTAATTTTCCATTAATCGGCTGAAGAGCTAATCTTCTATCCTGTCTGAGCGAACGAAGAGATAGATAGACGAGAGAGAGCTTTCTGTCGCGTTTTCTGTGGAAGTTTACTTTGAAAAGGATTGATTTGAATTATTTTCGACAAAGGTTCTCGTATCAGAACTTTGAGCTTTTCGAGCCGGCATTTTTGGTTTCGTCCTTTATGACCACTGGAGATTTATTTGCGTTTGAAGGAACTGTTTATTGGAACGGAGAGTATTAAGTCACTAGCAGCGAGTTTTTCTAAATTTCATTACTCACTACTGTTGTTACATGTTCTATCTATGCTTGTTTGACAAAGCGAAAACATTCGATTTCGAGCCTCTGTTTATTTTGAAATTTTAGTACGAATCTCTTGCGTGAATCAGTGAAACGTGAATGGTTTTTTGAAATCTATTTATCGAAACCTTCTGTGCTAGAATTATTTACGAAGACCACCAAACTTGCACGTACAACAAGGGTCTTTACTTCACGGCTCTTAAAACAACCAAATGCCCTCAAAAGCAAAGCCTGTGGCCTTTTGAGTGAAGAAGATATCACTTAATTAAACAGAAAGACTTGTAGAGTGAGCTATTCCGGGACTTGTTGACGAACGATCGTTACACGTATATGACTCGCGAGTGGTGGTGAAATATTTCCTTTATTAATTTCCAGACATGTCAAGTGAAAGACATATTTTTGCTGTCAAAATGGATTTTAAATCTATGTACAAAAGGCTGCAATTTGAATAGTATTGAGGCCAGTCAAGTCGCAGAAATCGATGTCTTTCAACGAATAAGTGACTGGCTAACCCAGTGATAATTTCATGAATCCCAACTTATTTGTTTTTTTTATTCATGATGAAAGATGGAATTGTGAGGAGGTTTTGGTAAACGTAAGGGTGCGAGAGAAAATGTATAAAAAATTATGTTCCGTAGCCTTGCGATATATTGGGAATTAAAGGAACTGAAACAGTCGGGAAGTCATTCCTCTACGCTACCGGGCTGAAATTTCCAAGCATTATTTTCTCGTCTGAAAATTGCAAGACGTTTTGAACGCGCGGCTCTTTCGATGTGGACAGTGTTTCTCCGAGTGAAGTATTTTTAATCAATTCGCACCACGTCAGTGCAGATTTTTGTTTTGAAATAACTTTTCCCCCATTGAGAGCGGACTATTATCTTTAAGTCGGCGTGAGTAAGTTATTCGTTTGGTGGAGCGGCCCTCCTATCTCGAGTAATATTAACTATGCCCGTACACCACGTAGTCAGCACTATCGGCACCGCTGTTGTCAGTACTATATGTGATTAATGACATTCAAAGATACCAATGCGGAGTCCCCGGCACTTCGAAACCCCATGACAATATAAAGTATAACTTATTTATCATAAAACAAAACTGTAACCTTGAAAGCTCAAGAGATTCTCTTTGTGTCATCCCTCTCAAGTGGAGTATTTAGAACCCAAGACATTCTCAGATCTCGAACTTGTCTTAAAGATTTCTTTGAGGTGGCCCCTTAGTAACGACCCCACGAGCCATAGTTACCGGAAAATGCCAAGTTTTTCTTTATTCAATAGGTTGTTTTGGTTTTCCGATAGATGCCTTTCATTGTGTTATTTGTTAAGCAGTATTCTCTCTTCTATTGTGTAGAAAAGAATGCTTCTTTTATATGAAATATTGTGTCCTACGAACAAATAAAGAAACACAATATTCTTTTCCTCAACTTTTTTGAAGCAAAACGCAATGAAAGCCAAGGTTTTTGAGTTTGTTTTTCATCGCTGTGTCAGTGAGCTTTCTCGCCATACTCAGTACCAAACAAAAACCAATTTCAATGAAAATTATTCAATTTTTCAAGTTCACTGCTGTTTCCAAACTTGTTGTTTCAGTAGTGGCTTTATTAGGGCTGTATTCGGATTATACCTTCGTGAGAGATTTGTGAAAAAAACACCGATATTAGACTGTGCACGCAAAAAGGTGTGCACTTAAATGCCTTCCGCTGGAGTAACCGAACATTGCACTCAAATGGTTTCCGTCGAGGAATTAAGACTTGACTGTGCAATTAAATGGTTTCCGAGCTTTACAAACAGCTTAGAACTAAATTTTCTTGGAACAAATGAATGGAAAAAAGAAGTGAAAAAAATCAAAGAAGAAATACAAACAAGAAAAGGACGAGATAAATAATTGAATTGAGTTCATGATCACGTGTATATACAAATTCCAACCTGTAAATAAATGACTTGTTACGGCGGCAATTAGCGTAAGGGAAGGGGAGGGCGGAGCACTGCATGGGTCAATCACCTATTTATCATGTTTATTTCAAGTGTTGTCAATTACAGCTAGGAAGAACTTCGCGATCGAGTGCGCTCTTTGCATCGGAAGAACGGACTCCTTGAGCTTCGTTTATCACAAGCGTTAACAAAAGAGTTCATGGATCGGAAGAGAAATGATTATAATACGGCGGTTTGAGCCGAGAAGTCGCTGGAGCCTGGCACCCCAACAGGCCCTTGTGTTTCAAGGATGCCGTTGGCTAAAGACATGCGGCAAGGCAAACGAATAACAGCAAACTAAGCCTGTTGTTCTACGCCAGGGCCGGAACGAGTAACTTACATATGGAGTTGACTGAATTTAGAGTGTTGGTGGGTTTTGGGGAGGGAGGAGTATGAGAAAGGAAAAGACCTGAAAGACTCTACTCATGATGTCGAGAGGGACAGTAGAGTTCTACTGTGGGTTAGTCAGGTTAAGGTAGTTGTACGATTGTACGATTTGCGAATCTTTTTCCACCAATCAAATCGCAGTAAATGGGGTTCATTGAAAACCTTTATAACCACCAAAAATATATTGATACAAGACTATATAAGTCATAAGACAAAACAAATCATGTTGACAAAACATCATTGAAAGAATGGCCAAACAATAGAGAATATTACTGAGGGGGCCGAGTTTACCGGCTAAATATCACGACAAAAGGAACAAGGAAACCAACTGGCTCCTCTTACACACCACTTTTGTATCCTAACTTTAGAACTGACTTTGGAAAAGAATTAAACATATTTTGAGCAAGAAATATCATCGAGAATTATAACTTATTATATGATTATCAATGAAATACTCGTATTTAAAAAGTTTATTGTCACATGTGAAAATAAGATGCTATTAAGTTCACGTGTCAAAATATGCTCACCTTGGAAACATGCTTCTTATAGCAGAAAAAAGTTTTTCTTTTTTATGGATAGCTGTACAATAAACAGAATATTACATGGACACTTTGAAGATTAAATTTGTATCTCTGAATTGCCATGTTATATCCCCTATATTTTCAATATAATTAATCTATGAATTTATACTATTTTATCGGTACATTTAGTTATAGAAAATACATTTGAAGACTAGAAATATGGTAAGAAACGATTGTGGGAAACAGTTGGATCACGATGACCAAGATGCCACAAAAAGTTATCTAGTACAAGTTAGAGTAATTTTATTTGGCAAGTGAAAAAAATTGGCAAACTAATAGTTAGTAGTAGACTAAAATCCACTGTTTTCTAGTTCTTTATCAACAAGCAGTTGTGGTCATTTTTTTTACCAGGGCAACTGAACTATCCCAAAGACCTTAGCGCAACCGGAGTAAAACTATATAGTCCTGCCCTGATATCTTCGTGAAATGTTTGACATGAAAGCCTTCTCGATGAGAAATTTCTGAAAAACAACAGGACTATTTCTAAAACCTGTGTCGCCGTTTCTTGGAGTTTGTTCATGTTGACAGTAATCTCGCTCGCATCTGAATAAGCTTTCGCTCAGTACAAAACTTATTTGAACTTCGTCAGCTGTGGTGATAACTTTTGTCAACCCAGCTGAATATCTAACTTGATGCTTCCGACTCTTCACAGCCTGACAAAAATAAGTCACAATTCAGCACTTGACGTTAAAAGTTTGTTTCCACTGCACGACATTTCATCGTGCCGGTTATCTAATTTCGAGTGTGTTACGATTTCCGGAAAATACTCAGTCAGAGCTCCAAACAAAACTATCTACGAGCGCTGTTTACTCGAGATTGGGACGGAAAAAGCTGTCGTTATCGAGGGGAAAAGAAGAGTTATCAAGCGTTGTTGATCAAGTGATAGCGTGGGAAAACTGATTGACTGGTTTGAAGTCTTCTTGACGAAGGCTTCTTGGAATATAATGCTTTTTCGAAAGGTTGCGTTTTTTCTTTATACACAAAGCAAGAGTATTCCTTTTAGCAAATATAATAACATATGATGGGGTAGCACTTTCAGTTGGGCTGACCTGACACCATTCAACGCTAAGCCGGCTAAAAGCAATAAAAACGAGGTAATGTTTACACTGCCTAATTTCTTTATTCGTACGGAAGATTTTTTTTTTTTTGCTGTTCTGTGCGATGCGGTGGTATAACGGAAATCGCTCTAATGGTTCGCCAATAATAGTAAACCACTTCACACCGACTTTTTTCGAATTCAATGTGATAAATATCATTTGTGGTTAATATTGATCTCCGAGTTCATCTTATGCGCTTTTATTTCGCTTTTCAAATTCATAACTTTGGTTCGGCAGTTTTTTTTGGCTTCCGTTTGGTAAATAATTAGTTTTGCGTTCGCATGCGAGAAACAATCTAGTTTCAGATAAAATGAGTTTTGAAAACTAAGCTTATTTCACGACATTGGGAATTATAGAATGCCGACTTTCGCTTTATAAAACAATTATAAGGTCACTAGAAATTGAGGTAAAAAATGAAGGTAAAAATTGCTTAACGAAATTAGTCATTTAGTTTCGTGAGATGGGCTAAGTTAGGCGGTCTTCATCGGCGGTGAGTATTGGTTAAGTAAAAAAGATCGCATTAGTACAGGCATTGCGTTGATCAATGAATGAATGAAATACTCGAAGGCACATTAAATGAACTGGAATCAATAGCCAGTGGATTAACAAACCACATCCAAGAACAATGTATATCACATTAAATGACATTTTCAGTCCCCCACATTATCGGCTTTGGACTTGACAACAACTCAAAATGATCATCTGCAAGAATCAATAGTTAATCTTATTTTTGGAGAAAAGTAATTCAGTCGCACAGCAAGCTCAATACCAAAATCTCTTGTGGTGGGCTTTTTTATCTTGTCTTTGTTGTAGCGAAACTAGAATTGACAATTTCCGTTAATCGTTTGGCGGGACTTGATTGTGGGTGCATCGTTTCTATGGAGACAGGAAAACCTAGCTCAGCGTATGATATGGGAACGACTAGACCCATGCATGCACTACTAAAATGGGGGAAAGAAAGAAGGAAAGAAGGAAGAAAAAGAAAGGAAAGAAGGAAGATAGAGAGAGAGGTGGGAGGAAGGAAGGAAGGAAGGAAGGAAGGAAAAAAAGAGGCAATATAAAGAAAACTGTGATAGAAAACTTGAGCCATCAAAAATCCCAACTCCACAGTGTTCAATCCTACCAGGTCTTCTTATGAACCTCCAAGGTATGAGATACCTAATTATAGTTTTATAAGCGATTTTACTACTTTTGCAGTGCATGGGTCTGGACTTAAATGACTAATCTTATCGAAATTCTGAAATAACTATCGGCTATTAAAACTCACAAATATCCGGGCGTGAATATGACATCTTCAAGGGAGGAAAATCTGCCAACCCCACCCGAAACAAGGTAAAGACCCTAAAATCTGTTTACTCATGCGATTTCAAGTTCAGGAATCGAGCCCTAGACCCCAGAGGTGTAGTGAGAAGCGAGTTTACTCCCCTGCTAGCAGAGCCCGATTCCCTTTATTTTTATCTTACTAAGGAAGGTGAAGAAAGACTGGATAGGCTATGCAGGCAGGGGGTCAGCTCCTTCTATTAATGTGTATTTAAACAAATATTAAGAACTTTAAAAGGATTGGCTCTGACTTTTTCACAGTAATATGCTGTTTAAACAGCAAGATCACCTATTGAGTAATTGTTTTATATGCAGGCGTAAGTTCATCGAAGAGTTACATTTCATCTGCGCTGAAATTTATTTAATTATGGTTAAATTAAACATTTTTTCCTCGAGCGCATTTGAATTCCATGGGGAAAAAACTTAGGGGCTGGTCATTTTTATTTTATTTATTGTTTTTTTTTTATGAATTGCCAAGGACGGCCCCTAGGCTGCGTGATACTGATCTAGCAGCTATTTCTTCCACTGTGGAATTTAAACAAATGTCAAAAACTTAAGTTTGGCAATTTTTGTATAGTCGATTTTTTGTCAGAGTGCCGAATATTGCGAAGGACGCACGTGACTGAACAGTGAAATCCCGTGGTGAATTTTCCCTATTGCGGAATCGAGCACATCGTAAGGTTGGCCATTTTCTATTGATGTGACCGGACGTACACCGACAACCCCTCCATACTTGGCGGCGGTGGTTACTGGTTTTGGTCCAGAAAGTCAAGCCAGAACGCGTACCCAAACCTCTTACTGACCAACCCGAAATAAATTCAGTCCGGCAGTCATCCATTTTATTCGTACCACAGAAATAAACACATACTGTGTTAACAGCAGAGGCAGATTTTGCACAGTTCACAGCGCTTAGACACACCGGGATTGTTCTTCAAATATTTATTTAGTTTCATTCGCTGCTACCCCCCACGAATCGCTTTTTTGAACCCGTCCATTCGACCCTAATTGGAGAGGAATTTAGTGTCCACTCGATCGAGAACATTCCATTGTTATGCGTGTTGTAGATTCTTCATTGTGTCTTTTTGTCCGATTCCAAAGAAGAAATCAGTTCAATATCGGTTTATATGGAATTGGCTAACCCTCGCACCACATCTGTTGCGTTAAGATTTTATCTTTAAGCCAGTAAACTGTGAATTGACTGCGAGGTACTTGACGCTATCTCGGTGACTAAGTGGGCGAGAAATAGCTGTACTACATAGGCCAATGATCTCTACAAATATTTAGCATCACATGCAGAGTGTTTGTACTAGTCTCGCTAGGAGAGACGACACACTGGCGCCAAACTAGCAGGAAAACGAGACAAGAGACTTCCCAAACCACTCTCACCTCTAGAAGGTAATGTAAACATGTTCTCACTGGCAGGATCGCGAAATCTAATCAGTATTAGCTTGTCAAATATTTCTGGATGAAACAGGAGTTGAATTCTTTGTGTAATTAATACAGAAATCCTAGTAAATCGAAAAACCTAAAAAGGGAATTCCTAAACGTTCCTCGACTAAAATAGAATGTCAAGATAATACGGATATTACAGCGATGCGATGAAAAGGCAAACAACAGGGGGTGTTTACAAAGAGGTAGGTTAAGCCCAAGAATAACCGAAATTCCTCACATCAGTTGATACAAGAATCCAAAATAACAGTGGGATGTTTTGTGGATATTTTTATTTTAAAAATAAAATTGAGTTGAAGTAAGTTATATTTTCTGTAGTGGACTCGACGTTATTTCCGTTATTCGTGAATTGCGGTGTCAAAATTACTTTCGGTTTGTGTTGGTCACGCTACTTTACCGGCCGTGACAAGAGAAGTAGAGGTATCATGGCGTGACATTCAACCTCGTGATTGTACGCGATGGAATAAAAATTCACTGGCCGGCATAACCCGAATTGATATATTCATACTAAAGAAATAATTTAATATATTATAACATTGTAAGCACATTTGAATTCCGGATTCGAAACTGTTCAAATTCATGGGCTTTTTTTTCTATAGATTTCCAAAAAAATTCTCCGACTTCTTGAAGCCGATTCGGCACATGCGTGAAATTCGAGTGTTTAAAAACAAGTTTTCTGAATTTTGCAAATTTAGGAACACACCTTTATGCTAAAGATCAATGTCGTGTCTTTGTTGTTTAACATATCGCTCCAACTTCCAGCAACTTCAATAGGTTTTAAGCCTAGGGCAAACATCGAACTTTCCATGCACCGAACTCATTAAAAACAATGGATATCAGGTGATAATGAGCTCGAGGAGGAATCTTTGATATAATTAATTTCGGTGCATGGAAAGTTCGAAGTTTGCCCTAGGCCTAAGATGCGTTCCTTATTGAATAGCATAAAATTATATCATGAAAAAGACAATCTATTAATTCTTTTCAATTTCACTCAAAAGAGCAAATTTCAAAAGAATAATTTTCATGTCCCACGTGGAAAACAAAGCATTGTAGGAGTTATTAAAGCCCCCCCCCCTAGCATCTCATATACCCCATTCACACCAAAACTTGTTTAGTTAAACATGGTTTTTATTTCTTTTTTAAACTTGAGAAACCAAACCCTAGAAATATCAAGCTATTTGAAATATGTTTCGAGCAAAATAAAGAATATTTTGTATATCTTTTTTTCAGAAAAGGTTTGCAGTGTCGCCGGGTAGATAATTTTCTAAACCTGTTTAGTTAAACCACCTTAAAACATGTTTTAGCCTTGGTGTGAATGGGGCAATAGTGTCTTACTTAAAACATTTTGCCCCTCTTGGAGATGAAATATCTTTCATGAGTGAATGATGATGTTGTCTGAAATTGGTCAATTTGCTTACGAAGGTAAAGAGGTCTATTTCGCGCCATTTCTGACGTGTAACACGTGATTGGAATGCGACTGACTTGGCGAACTGTCTTGAGCACTTCCTGGGGGATTCAGCCCAAAGAAGCCTATAAGCTAATAATTCATTACTTTTACGAGAAAAGAGGTCGTGTACGTACAATAATTGAAACTCATACGACGATTACTTGAGGAAATGCCGTTGGCAAGAAATAAATTAATTGTATACACTGCTGAAATATTAGTAATAGTCGGCATCAGTAAAGCCTGAATGAGAATCTAGCAATATCATAAATCGTTTGAAGGGATATTAAACGGATCGATGGCAATGAAACTAAAGGAAATTATTCGGATCTTAGCCTCGGGAATAACAGCTGACATGGACTGACGAACACTTAGAAGAACGGCAAAAATCGTGTGGAAAAAAAAAACATATTAAAAATAAATCAGAAAAATTACTATTACGAATTGTAATGATCTCTTATACAAAATGATTTCGTCTTTGTGCAACTGTTGAACTTCAAAGCCCCCCCTAATGTTTAGGATCATATTTTGAAAAAAAATCCATTCGTCATAACGTTTCTGATAATATAGTTCGTTTTTGTTGGTATCCATCTAAAGATTTCCCAATAAATGATTAAACATCCAGAGATGCGAATGATATGACGTCAACTGGGTCATACTTTATAAATACAAAAATAGACTAAAGAAAATTACAGATGATATTTCATGTTCAAAGGATTATTGTCAGTGGCCATATGACTTTGAAGAATTTTTTTTCTTTTCTTTTCAACCAGTGTATTTCGTAGATTAGAGATTACTTTTCAGAAAATCTAGATCTTCAACTTCAACGCCTTTAACACTTTTAATAACTGGTGTTGAGGAAGCTTTGTAGATAATAATTTGTCTCAAATTTACTGCTTCGAATCTGGCTTCAAAAATCTCTTGCCGGACAAGTTGTTTTTACACAACTAACTGTTTGGCTTCGGCTGGCGTTGGGTGTTGGTTAGATAGTTTTTGTACTAATTGTTATACAGCTTTTCTGTGTGTGATTGTACCGAAAAATTACTTCCTGGTTCAAAACGAAAAGCAATTTTATAATGAAAGTTTTTCTTGCTTTTTCTTCTTGACAGCTTTTGTTGTTCAAGATTCACGTTGTTTCAATTCAGTTCGTCTTAGTTTAGCGGTTCGGCTTAAGTTAAAAAAGTTATAAATTATAAGCTTATTTCTCTAACTAATTAAGGTTAGAATTCTTAGGAGTTCTGGTTCTAATTTGCACCTAGCGCAGAAATCTAAAAAAGTACTGAGAGCTTTAGTTGTTTATGGAACAACTTGGCGTGTAATTTTGTGATTGTTTTATATAATTATTTTATTACCACTGCGGTTCTCCTGTGGAGTGTGGGAACCGGAAGAACATATTTTTCTTATTAGTAACGGCCAAATTACGGAATTTACAGAAACACATAAGGAGGTTGAGTTACTCATGAGTTTAATTCTGCTAATGAAATGACGAAATCATATTATATCTCATTTGTCACTAAGTAGAGCAAGAATTAACCGCCAAACGT
This sequence comes from Anemonia viridis, assembly GCA_900234385.1. Taxonomy (NCBI): domain Eukaryota; kingdom Metazoa; phylum Cnidaria; class Anthozoa; order Actiniaria; family Actiniidae; genus Anemonia; species Anemonia viridis. Next base: position 2,797 of record OCZR010569656.1, on the reverse strand, counting down.
TTTAAAGCCCTGGATAAGCGTTTTGAGGTTTTTTTTCTGGGAAAAAAAATCCACCTCAAAACTTAAGAAACCATTAATTTTATTTGAAGATTTAAAACAAATTTTAAATCGACAACGAGAGCAGATTTTGGAAGTAAAATTTGAACATTGATTCACGGCTATTTCTGTGCCACAATGATTCCAAGCCAAAAAACTCTAGTGGTAAGCCTGTAACTCGCACTGCGTCACGTGATTTTCCATCACGTGGCCAACGGCATGTGCTCACGTGAACGAGGAGGCTGTCGTATTCACCAAAAAAGAAAAACACTCAAAGTTGCTGTTGACTTCCTTCCTGCACACATCAGATCAAACTCGCTGCCAAACGACAGTTTCCGAGTTGATCGTCATTCAAAGGAATCTACAGCACAAGTTTGTAGCCGTGTCTTGTGACTATGATATGCTTTTCGCACAGGAATAGGACATTAGAACAATGCGTGGGATTAATCCTGTTTACTTCCTGAACCCGCGGGTACGCACATCATGGGTCAGAAGCGGAACCAGGATTTTCTTAAGGGAGCAGTGACGGGTGCTTAGTTGTCATGGTACCCACACGTGACATGCTGCAACTATGGAGGTACACCCCTTAGCATCAAAGAAAAAGCACTATTTTCTAATGGTTATCATTAAAGTATGGGCACAAATTCGACCTCCTGCACCCCCCCCCC
>OCZR010567427.1:0-16534 GCA_900234385.1 Anemonia viridis | reverse complement strand
TTTTTACCTGTTCTTTTGGAAAATGCAAAGAAAAGTATATGGTCCCGTGCAAAATCTGAGGATTTTGCCTTGTTGAAGTTGAAAACATGTATGGTTTTTCAATAAAAGTTGGTATTTTATTCAGCGGTTTCTGTGCGCGCGCTCACCGTGGGCTCAAATTGAACGATCTAAAGTAGTCAGTCACCTTAATCAGTTTTCAACACATTTGCGAACTAAAATTCAAGGCTCAACTAAAATTCAAGGTTCAACCGTTGTTCCTGGGAATAATCATTATTAAACGACGTCTCTCCCTCCCTACGACTGCCCTCCAAATTTCTTTTCCTTCTCTGTAAATAATAACTTGTCCCATGTGATGCATGCAACACATGCATACTTGTCTTGTTTTTGTCATGTGTGAACGTCATGGATTCATGTTCTTTGACGTCATGATGAGAACGGCCCAATGAATTCTATCAAGTCTATTCACAGGGAACCCAGTACTCAGTACTTTTTACCATTGACCATTGATCATTGAGCTTTGCTTTGCTTTGCTTTGCTCTCGAGAAACAGAACTCGCTATTCACTTTGCAAAGTATAAACTGACCCAAATAGAAAATTTCCCTCACGCGAATTGACCTTTGTTTTTGATTGAAAATGTACTTAGTCTTGTAGGTATTGGAACTGAGCTGAGTTCATCCCACTCGATGTATTGTTGCCATTTTTGATTCTTCCGTTGTTTTTGATGGCCAAGAACCACTTGCTGGAGATATTCGATTGTAAAGACATGTAGTATGACCTGTACGTGAGGTAGCTGTTCATTTCGTGATTCTCGATCCATAGGGATTTGTTATCCACTGTATTCTGGAACAAAACAAAAACAACCCAAGACATACAAATGTTAGTTCTTTCGGTTTGATAGTTGTAACTCTAAAAGTTTCAATTCCAAACAGGAAAACCTTGCTCATGTACATCACCGCGCAGTGTATGGACACTGTTAAGTTTTTATACGTATAAAGGTAAGGGAAACTTACTGTGGCTACAATACGTCCATTGTCTTCCATCGCGACATAAAGACCTGCCCGGACAGCCATGATTCTTAATAGAGATGTATTGTATGACTGGCGCTCCATTCGCACTACAAAAATATTACATATGCAAAGTTACTATGTGTTAATGTGTGTCACTATGAATTATTTGGGTTAGCTGTTCATTGTTAGAAGTCCACTGAATAGCCATCTTGAAAGGTAGCCGGCCTTTACATTGAAGTGAGACGAAAGTGACTTGCTTGCAATGATAGAGACTTTTTTTAAAAACCTTTGACAATTATTACAAGCTCAACGTTCGTCTCGCTTCGATGCAAACGCACGGCTACCTTTCAAGATGGCGCGGCGAACTGTGAATTAAGGGGAATATTCAAATTAATGATTTTCAAACACATTTTTTTGTACGTCTTTTCAAGGCGACCCCCGTTCTTCTTATATAGATTATTCTGGGCAAAAGACCCTTGGAAATATATTTGTAGAAAACTGATCATCGATCTCGCTGGCGGATTCGAACCCACGTACGACTTTCGGATTTGTACTACCGACATTCTACCAGATGAATTACAAGACAGATTGGGAGCAAGCCGGGGTGACTAAGGCTTAGCCCTAAGTTTAATGCACACTGAATATCAACGATCTGAGTAAACTTTCACGTCAATTACATTGAGCTAACCCTGAGCAACAGAGAAGCCATGCCATGACATACCATGTGGAGAAGACATGTCGTTAATCCCTTTGACTGTACCATTCGTATAGACGGCGAGCATGTTATTCGTCTTGGAGAATAATATCCCTTGGTCAGTGTTGGTTGGTACGGATGCAGAATTTTTCGTGCTAGATCTGCGTCTGCGCAGTATTACTGGAATATCATTGGTCCGTTTGGAAAACAACTGATTGAATAGTTGGTTTTGTTTTTCATTCTGTTGAGTTATTTTTGGGTAGTCCTTCTTGTCTTTGATGGTGGGAAAGCTGTTTACACCGATAAACCACACGAAGACCAGCGCCACTTGAAGAATTGAAATCTGCAGACAAAAAAAAAAAACGATGGAACTAAGCTCACTCGTTCAGTGAGGAAATACCAAATATTATTGATTTTTCCTAGAAAACTAGAACAGTTTATAACTGATCAGTAACAATATCAGTTACATCTTTTCCGAGCAAAGAAGTGCCTTCACTTGTCTTGGCGTATTCTCCCGGTGCAAACCGCTGTACCAACGTATCGATGTTTATCTTGCCCCAGTGATAACCAAAAACCCATTTTAAGGATAAGAACTATTTTGAACTGACGATTAACGATTCCGAAATCAAATTTAATAATGCGGTAATTCGCTGCAACGGCAAAAAAAACGTTTTCCTGTTCCCCACGCCTATCTGTAAAGCCGTTCTTCCGCTTGTTGGGAGTTCAAGGGAGAAAAATGACCTTCTCACGATGATATATATGCTAAAGAATAGATTCACAAATATCACTAATCACTAAATCAAAAGTCACGATACGCTTCATTCGCAACTAGTTCCCTTTTGTTAATGGACTCTACACTGACTTGTAGATTTGTCCTGATTAAAGAGGTGAAAATTGCCGACTGAGGTAACACAATGGCCGTTACTGATTGGCTACCTTCCCAGTATTTTAAACTATTTCTCAAAAACTAATTTTCTATCGTTATTTTTTGGCTGGCTAGAACTACTCAATTTAAATAATAAAGTCCTCAATTTCAACTTTTTTGTTATGCAATAATTTGGCATTTGTGGTGTTCTGTACTTCATGCTGGCTTCGCCGGCTCTATGTAGAAATGGTGGTCAAGTTTGATTGAAAGATCACACTACGAGGTACCTAGCGTGCTGGAAATATAAATCCTTTGAACTTGACTTTGAAAAAAAAAATCACTCCCCTTTTTCATTCAGTGATTCTCAAAATGCTGCGAACTCAGTCACCAATCAAAAAGAATCACGTCAGTTGGTACATTTTGAGTATTGCTTTGACTGGCGGCAGTGAAAAACCAAATCCCAACGGGCAATCAACATCTACTGACCGAGTTCCCAGAACATCGAGAATTACATGCAGTGAACCGTACGGTTTTTATTAAATTAATTAATATACTTCATTGAATTAAACTGGTTTTGCCTTATTGATACATCATGGAGATTGTATAACCAATTCTTTTTTGTAAATGTTGTGCTTACATCAAATATTTAGAAAATGTTGATTATATTTAACAATTTCCATTTGCAATTATTAATCTTTTTAGGAATAAGTTTCTGGTTTTGTTTCTTGAAGTGAATCTGTGACAGCGAATTTTCAATATTATCTAAAGTCCCCGTTTTCAATTTCGTCTGTTTACTCAGATATTTCAACTATCACTATGTACGATTTTCAGGATAATTTGAAAAATTGTTGCTACTTAGTAAAAACTCGTTGCCAAAATTTGTCATCAAGGAAAGAAAGAAGGAAAATTGACACGGACTCCTCAGCTACCACTGTTAAATGAAAAATTAATATGCTCAATAAAGATCCATCTCTCGCGAATCCCTGTCCTGAAAGTTGTGTTTTAGGCGAACACAGAACCCAATAGCTGTCTGGATCGGTCATCTGTTATCATATTAACTAGTTAAGCAAATGTTATGTTAACACATCAATTAAAGCCCCATTTTAAGGTCACAGCCAACCTACAAGGTAAGAGTTTTACTTTACCTACCTGAATCATTCCACACATACCGGCTGATTGAATGAATTTAGTACAGCTCGCGTTTATTGCAAGCTCGTCAACTAGGAATCGACTTGGTTGCTTAGATAGCTCCCAGCAAATAATCCCTCTCTGTAAGAAAAGCCTGTTCTTATAGTATAGTGCGCTTCCTGGATTTAATGGCGAAAACAAATACTTTTGGCATAAGTCTTGAAGGAATGGTTTTGCGTCAAATAATAGCGGATTAATATCCGACTTATACCCGCACAGTGTTTTCCTTCCTTTCGAACCACTTGTTGCCATTTCCTCAAATGAACCTACGAGCAGCTTTTATTTAATCTGATTGAGCGCGTTCCTCATGCAGGTCGCCGGCATCAAGCATGATTCACCTTGATACATTTTTCTGGTTCATTCCAAGTGAGCACACACTGGGTTAAGATCTCCAGCCGTCATCAGTGAATCATGTGGTTAGCCGTTTTTAAGCGACGCTTTGAGACATATTTCTAATGTCAAGTGACCTATACGTTTGAATCATTAACCAATAAAACCCTCTATAACTCCAATCAGCATTCCTCCCACTGGAGACATATTTGACATCGATTGTTTTAACTACGCCAAGCGTCATGTCGTGGCCACGAACGTAAGCGACGAGCTCACGAACAGATTTACGAAGGCACGAAAGTTAAAAATACAACTCCGACGTGAGCTCGGAATCATGTTCGGGTATAAACGATGTACTCCCGGAAAGACTCTTGATGTAGCAGAGCACGCGTATGACGCCCAGATTGTCATATACAATAGTTCTATTTTTAGATCAGAAGATGACTAAAAAAGCTGTTTCTTTTAATACAGAGGTGACTCATAAGTTCTCGAGTCAATATCTCAATATCATATTAATTAGTAAACTAACGGCCATTGATTTCTTAATTACAAGTTAATGAATACTTTCCAATCATTTCCAACTTCATTTTACAAGTCTCAGTTTCAATACTTTCGATTTTTTGATTTTATTTTGACTGGAATAACTTTGAATAGCGTTTTTACTCTAGATGTTTATCAGCTTAGGTATTTTTCCATCTTGGAAAGTAGACTGACACTTGCAGATCAAAGTGTTCCGGATCAATAACGAAGCCTGGACAGTGCCGCTACGTGCTAATTGAAACGTTGCCTCGGATGTTGACGTTAAGGCACAGCGATTTACTTCTCCCAAAATGCTATTGAGAAGAGAAATTGAGAGCCGGAGAGAGAGGCCACACTCGCAGCTTGTGTAATCTTACTTTCAAACTTTGCGGTGCTTTTAATGTCACTGATCCTAGTTCCCTGCGTTCTTTTAGACTGTTTTATAATTATCACATAAGTATTTGGCTAACTCCCACATGGTAGAGGATAATAGGCGTTTTTAAAGCTTATCCTGGCTTAAGTCTTAAGTAATGTGGGAAAAATGTAACTTTGTAATTATGAATAATAATAAAGACTACCTACAGTACTGTTATAATTTTTTTGGTGAAACCCGTGATTTTTTTTATAGTAACGGTTTTGAGAGGGAGAAAAAAGCAGTAACACTGTAGACTGAAGCACTGGCGTATAGGAAGATGGTGACAATGAAATAGAAGAAGAAGCAAGAGAAGGAGCAGGATATGGAGAAGAAGACGATGAAGAAGGATGATGATGAAGATGATGATGAAGAAGATAAAGGAGGAGAAGAAGAAGAAGAAGAAGAAGAAGGATCTTATTTAAGTATACATTTTGAAAAACATTTCATAAGAAAAATTAACGCAAAGATTGTTGGACGTTTCGATGACATTCTGTCATCATTTTCAACAAGAACACTCAGTCAAAGAGGAACTGAACTAATAGTACCTTGGGATTATCATAGTTCACTGACATAATATAAAAGAACGATGTATAACAGGAAGAAGAACTGAGAAAAAGAAGATAACAAGTAGGAAGAAAAACAAGAAACTCACAGGAAAACTGAGAGAAGAAAATCGAAAAACCAACATTCAGGTTTTCCGACACACCTGACTCTCATTTTCTGATCGATATCAATTTGTTGTCGCGATCGAAAACACACTAATGCTTCCAGTAGATAATGCTGTTGCACTCTCAGCTGAGCCCTTGACGGTTCGTGATCTGTCATCCTTTAGATCCCCGTCACAAATACCTTGAAATCATCGTGTCAGGCCTGAGAAACTTTCATTCAATATTTCTCGGCAGGTTTCAGGAATCGTTTCTCCGTTTGAAAGAATGCGCAGTTAAATAAACAAAGAATACCACTTCCCGTCTAACAACCACAAGTTGGTTGTTTTTACGTGTTTTTTGTTGTGGTAACGGCTGATATGAATTCGGCCGGATGTTATGAATGAGTTTCAAAGAAATCCGTTTGAATTGTTTATTTAAATCTAAGTTTTTTTTAGGAAAATATTGAGGCTCATTTTCTTGTGTTTGAGACTCCCGTCGCATTTTGTGTTCCAAGGTCATCATGTCCAGTAGCAAAGCCAAATTATATCAACCTTGTGGATAGACTGACCGATGTAAAGAGCCACACACGTAGTGTGGCCCAATCAAGACCGACGTATCCAGCCATTTACCCCACGAACCGACGAATTATCTTTTTGTTGAGTTAACGCCGGTGGATGCTGAGCGCCCGCCCACAAGGAAACGAACACGATTGTCGGACGTATTTGAAAGAGAACGGTCACGGGTTACATGTCACGCACTCTTCATAAAGTAACGAAAATTCGATAAAAATGGAAATGTACTCCAAAAACTTAGAAGCCATTCCTACCACGACATCATCTATATTACCACAACCTTTATAAACCGATTTTATAACATTGATAAAGTTTTTTAAAAAGTTCAATGTCATTGGTAGGAGCTCTTTGGCCACATGTAAAAATTCCACATGAAAAGACCGCATCTTCTACTGACAAACCCATTGGTTTCAATTGACGTCAAAGCCAGTATGTTTGATAAATTTAACCACAGAAATCAGTGCTTTTTATAAGCATTGAAATTCCATAAAAAATTCTACGTCAGATATCTGCAATCTCAAGATCGGAAGTGACGCCATTATTAAATGTACAATTTTGGGGAAAATTAAAGTTTAAAATGACAAAATAAAAGAATGACAACAAAAAATGCTGAACAATTGTTTTACGTATATATGTATATGTATATACGTATATCTTAACTTAATTCATGACAGATTAGTGAGTTAGGCTCTCGCTATTGATAGATTGCAAGCATCCCCAAGAAGACAAAGACACGGCGGCCATGTTGGTGTTATTAACAATCGATGCTAAGGAGAAATCTTTTGTTAAATACCACCGAATCGAAGAATAGCAGAAAAAGAGAATTGCAATTTTTTTTGGATCCGGCTTAACCTTTGTGCGGAAACTTTTGATAGGCTTCTCTCAGCCGGAGTCGATTCCATCGTGCTCTTGTGAATGTACTTTACGTATCTCAAACACGCGATGGTAGGCACCTGCAAAGTTAATTGCTCAAACGTCTGACCAGTCTGGTGCATGCAAGGATGACAATGGATCATTCGAAAAGCTGTTCCGCTAGCACGTTTCCTTTGACTGACAGACCATCCCGTTCGCAAGCCATTTGAGTGATACCACTTATTCGATATCAAGCGGTGCCTACAGACCCTTATCACCTGGTATTTGATTGGTTGACCAGTAATCGTGGACGGATCAAGCAAAACTCTTCCTTCTTAGTTTTCTCTAGTCAACATTAATATGCTTTCTGTGCTTAAACTGTCGAAATCAGAATAACTTTGATGTAATATTTCAACTCATGTAGTACATGTGTTTTTTTGGACATACACCTTGATTGTAAATTAGAATACGAGAAGATTTGTCATGTGACCATCAACAGCAACAACAGCAGTTTCTATTGATGGCCTTTGGATAATAAAGGCCGAAATATACAAAGTTCAAAAAATGCCAAATCTTCTTGTATTAAGGCTACTTTTCCCTTATACTTATGAATATACACAAACAACTTGTAGGTTTTGGCTTGAATTTCCAACCACCACGTAAACTTTTGTGACGATGATTTTCATGGACGTTTTCAACCAAATATGTGTTTCTATAATGACGTTGTAATGCTTTTTCCCTCAAGTTTGGTGACGTATTGAAATCTTATCTATAATTCTTCATCAATAGACCCTTTGCCAAAATGGCTGTCGCTCATTGAAGCTTACAGAATCCGTTTCCATAGTGACAATAAAGTACGAAAAACACTTCTTTGTGACTTCATGGATGATTTAAGTGTTTACTCAGAACGTTGGAGTTTCTCTTTTCATCTCCAGTGAAATTTTTATTGGATTTTTGGATATATCGAAATAAACAAATCACGGTGCATCACGGTAAGTGGCAATGTGTCTTTACCTAACTTCATACTTCTGCAAAAATCTAGTAAGTTACATCGAAAATTCGTAGAGATATATTTTTTCAAATTACGGAAAATGTATGTAAAATTAATGTCTTGGGGTATGGCATATACCCCCCAGACATACATTTGTCTATAAAATAAGCAGATTTGAAAAAATATATCTCTACAGATTTTCATTGGAACTTACCAGATTTTTACACAGCTTCTAAGTGAAGCATTTCTTTAGTATTTCAGGGGTCATTTGAGAAAAACATTATGCTAATGAGTCAGTCGAGGCCATTTTGGCAAAGGGTCTATTATGATCACAAAGAGCGGGGGTAACTGATTCTGTTTTAATTTCCGTGAAATACAACCGACCGAAATCGTCTTCGCAACAAACTTGACGAAGCTTGAGAACGAAAATCACACATCCCGCCAACACCTCATATGCGCAAAACACATGCGCACAACGTCCTTTGAATCACTCGTCGAGCTTAGCACGAAATAGTTGCTTATTAGCTGTGACGTCCTGCCAGGTTTTGAAGCAAAAGAAAGCTTATCATGACAGAAGAGACAACATGGCATCTTACAGCTAATTTTGAAATGGAAATGTACTGTACCATCTCAAAACATAACATTTGGCGCCTCTAAGACCTGGTTTAAAGCCGTCTTGCAATGCGAATGGCAAGAATTGTATGCAGGTATACCTTTAACAATCATAAATCAGCCTTTGTAAGCGAAGTTTAAAGTTCTTTGTTTTTTGGAAAAAAAAGGAAAAGAAAAAAATGCCATGACTAGAAAATGTTGTGAATTTTAATTCCAAATCCAAAGAAGATCCGTTAATGGATGTCCTGGGAAGAAGCGGAAGATTACTTTTAAATAACAAATTGTAAATAAGGAAAGATTTATTTGTGTCTCCGTTAAGTCCTCGATAGCTTTAAGGTGTTCTTATAATAGGTAAGTAATCCCGCTAATAGCTTGACAAACCTGTGTAAACAGACTGCGTGATGCGGTCCGTGTATGTGCTGTGTTGAAGTCGCTGGTGTTTTTATCTTCTTATATTATTTCATTTATACACGCATGCTCCTAGGATATATACCAATTGAAACAACCGCTTGCAGTGGGCTGATTGACATTCGAATAAACCCTGGAAACGTCCTGGCGCAAAAGAATAAGGTAGCTGGAGGAACTAGAGCCGTCACTATGTTGTAACCGCAGCTGAACAACGCGTACGAAGGCAACATTTAAAATAGAGCAAAAGGGAACAGCATGAAATTAAAGACTCATGAAAATCAAATAGAAAAAAAAAGAGGAAAAAAGAGAGGAAAGAAGAGAGGAATGTAGAAAGAAAGAAAGAGAAAGGAAGGAAGAAAGGAACGATCGAACGAACGAAGGAACGAAGGAAGGACGAAGGAAGGAAGGAAGGAAGGAAGGAAGGAAAGGAGGAAGAGGAAAACAGCAAAGCAGGGCAGAGCAGAGCAGAGCAGAAGGAAGAAGAGAAGGACATATGGCCAAAGTGTAAAGTCATGCAGGTATGCAAAAAAAAACCCAAAAATATTGTATAGACAAACGCGGAGTTTATCATGCTGGAATTGCATTATACTTCTCTGTAGGCAATGGTCCGATTGCGCAACGCCTAGGTCGTTAAATTATATTACCATGACACATAAATAGTATTAAAAAATCACCTCATTGCCACTGAAGCAGTTAATATATCAACATTCAATCTCTCAACACGAGATTTCTTTTTCGCTCCTTTGCATCATGTTTAAAGAAATCAAATGCTTTACCGACAATTGATCCAGTTGTCGCACGGTGTTTGTCTTGGAGATAATCTCTCTTATGGTTAAACCTCTCAAAGTCTTGGGGCATTCTTAGCATGGATGTCATGCTAGAATCAAAAATTCGCTGCGAAGTAACCTGATGAAGTTTTCATCGACTTTCAGTCATGTGTTTATGTAATTTTTTGAGAATTTTTACCCAAAAACGTCGATCAGACATTCCTAATCTGTTTGGAAGGCGTTTCTTTTGTGGTATAAGATGTCATTGGCAGGCAAAACCCAGTCGAGAAAGTGACAAGAAAAGCAAATCAATGAACGCAAATTTTTATATATAAACAAGGAAACTATTACATTAATAGAGTTTTGTATCTCACCTCGATATAGTTGAGTATTTACAAGGACACACTGATAGACAATGAGGTATTAATAAACAAAGCCATTGCTTGATCGTTAGAGCATCTTTTCTGGCAACCTAGTTTGTTAATGAGATTCCTAAAGAAAGATTTCTGATGTCTGCCAAAAATGTTACAACGGTTGGATTCGAAAGCAAGTTAAGATTCTAAGAATTTGAAACTTTTACGTAACTTTCTATCTATCTTATATTTAGCGTTTACAGTACAGGGAATGTTTCATTATTAAAACTATGCCAAAACCAATGCAAAAAATGTAAAAACCAATGCATTTATAGCGTAAAAAATGAAACAGTTTACTTGGGAAACATTTTGTTCTCGATCCGCACCAACATCATGCGAACTTTGATTGAAAAATCATTGGTTTGCTTAAAGCTTTTTTTTTCTCTTCACAGCAGGCATTCCAAAGACCACATTTATCACCATCAAACAATTCCATTATGGTTTCCTCTTTGAGCCAAAATTTGCGAGTTTTAACCGCAGTACTGTGAGTTCCAAACCTGAAGAAATCTGTTGAGACCACCGAGAGAGAAACTGTTCCTCTTATTACTATGTATTATAAAGCACTTCCAATAAAACAATAAAATAACTTATTAAAACGAAGGTCTTTGCAGTTTTCGATTTTTTTCGGCAACCCCTTTCTGATTTTTGTCGAATTCTCGCTGCGATGTGTGTAACTTAGGCAGGGCACTATCGAACAACAAAGAAAATATCGGGATCTTCTAGAACCTTTTTATAAAAAAGGCTCACAGTTGATGAATTAACCGGCAAAATGGTCAATGGTTACCTTAGAGCGCCACAGTTTTTCTGCAGTCGATCCTAAGTTTGCCATGGTAGAGCCCAGAGCTTGTTTCGTACTGTAAACTATTCTCATCTGGTCCACTCGATCAGCCCACCGTGTCCTACGATCAACGTGCCGCTAGTGTAGATCAACACAATACCTTCGGCAAACTACAACAGGATAGACTCGCCTGATGACAAAATCGGATTGGAGATAAATGACAAAATTAAGCTTAAATCTCACGAGATTCTGGTATTGAATTCATAGTTCTGAGCACCCTACAGCTGCATAAGGTCCAAGACCGACAGCTTTGAAAAAACGGTCAGAGCTTTGGGCGGTCGGGAGGTCGCAAAATACCAAGCAAAAAAACACCAAAAACGGTGCGGAAATTTTGCAAAAGATCTTCAAAAATTTCCGCTTTTTTGACTTTTAATTTTGATCACGATAAAAGCAAAGAGGCGTGTTTTCTTTGCCAGTTGCTTTTCTTCTGGTTTGTTAACTTTGGTAATAAAATCGGAAATTCAAGCTCTTGTCCTGCCCTTGTGGTAGATAATCCCACTGAGCCGCGGTAGAGATGTTTTTGTTAGACAGATCTGCAGGAGCTTCGCGTGTAAAGACTGAAGGTCGAGCATCTTTCGGCGGGTTACTTTGTTCTCGGAATCTTTATTTGTGTGACATATCATGGAAGGTCGATCGGATATGCTATAAAATACTGGGCTGTTAAAACAATGTGCCAAATGAACTGCACGCGATATGAATGACTCTAAGAAGTGGTGGTGTATAAGCCTATGATAATGGTAGGGGAGTTGGTAGAGTTGATGGGAAGTTATCATCAGTATCAGTATGCGCAAACTTGTACAAGTGGACCTTTGCAATGGTGGGCGGGTATTTGGCATGTACTCAAATAAGATATATCCTAGAGCTTTCTCTGTCTCTCTCTCTAGCTCTGTCTCTCTGTCTCTCTGTCTTATTCGAGATTTATAAAAAGGTTCGTAGAAGACAGCCATAACATAGAGCAGCCTCTCAGATTCATTGCATCAAGCTATGGAATTACAAGTTGTCTCTCTGTTTCTCTGTCTCCATGTCTCTCTGTCTTTCTTTCTATCTTTAACAAAACACGGAAATGATAGTTCTGCGCATGCTCCAGAACTGACAACAGTGTTGTGCATAGTACCGTGGGCATCCCGCTGGTAATCACAATCTCCTTTCTATAGCTTCACATGCAGCAAATGTCTAGACGAAGATTTATACACGAAGATGTCAACTCGGCTTAACGGATGATAATATGGTCAAATCACGATTTAGGCGATAATCACCCAGTTAATACTAATGTACGTGCCTGATCGATAATTATTAATACAATAATTTCCATCTCTCTTTCAATAGTGGTTGTAAAGAGGTATTGTAAAATAGATGAATATTAACAGAATGGAAAAATTGAAACAAATTGAAAAAAGCTGCTCAAACGGCTGCACTTATCCAGTGAACTATTGCCGCCAAGTCGGAAATGTAGAATAGGCCTGATCAAAACTAATGTAGTAATATGTTTTATTGCAAAATCAAGATAGATAGACCGGCTTACTCCAGTAAGTATTGTATTAGAGTGCAAACAGTAAAACCATGAAACTTTAGTAATACTAAATTCCACTAATTTGTACAATATCCTTTGTCTTCTATTGTGTAATTAGCACTATTTTGTACAAAATAGTAATTAATGTTTCACGGATTAACTGTTTGCACTCTATTGTCCCTCTATCAACGTTTCAACAACACTTTATCCCGGTTAAAACATAGTTAAACTAGCATACTCCAATTACATTCTCTCTAACTACACCAAGTAACAGAGTGGTTTTCATAAACCTGTGAAACAAAGTGTAACTAATAAAGTGTAATAGTCAAATGAAAACAAAAGAACACAATGGTAGAGTGTAATGAAGTGTATTAGACTAAAGTGTATTTCAAGACTTTATGAAACCCACTCTAATAAAAATGAATTCTAGCACAAAGGAACAGCCTGATCACTGTTACTCCTGGATATCTTGCAGGATTCGGTTAAACGGTGGGCGGGGTTAATGAAGTTTGAGTGATTTAATACACTGTCATTGTCATGTATTGTCAAGCATCGTTGACGTGTTTTACTTTATCGGGTGTAGGAGAGTCTTTTAATGATAACGGCGGCGTCCATGTATACAAAATCTCAGTCAACTTTAGTTATTTGTCAAATAGTAAAACAGATGCGTTCTGCAAGTTACCCATAATGCTTAGCGCTTTGGATATGGCTCGATACCGTCGAATATCCAAATCCAAAATAATTCATTAGTCGAGTTAATTAGCAGCAATTGTCTGGACTATTGTGTGACGGATTAAAAATGCAGAAGAGAGGACAAAATTCACGAAGCATTCGAATTCTGATACTACGTGGTCGTAAAATAACACCATATTCGGCGAAGGCGCACACGTGTTTTTTTACAAATGGCCTAAACTCTTAACCAGTTTCAATATCTCCTGTTGATGATTACAACCTGCTGCCGATTAGTGATGTAACTTTTAGTAAGAAAAAATGAATCTGAAGACATGGGCAGCTGTGTAACTCAAATGTTAAACCTACTGAACCCAAGAAAATATGGTAAATTGATAGAAATATAGTGAATTGAAAGTTTTGGAACAGTGAAGAAGACTCGGAAGAGTTGGAATTATGAGCAATCTCCATAGTGTATATCGGACACTGATATTTAGAAACTTAAGTTTCTCCTTAACACTAAGTAATAGCTTATGTTGTAAACTGCATTTGGATATGTTGAACACAACATTTGAATCAGTTTTTCAAGACAAGGTTTTAAAAATTTCATTTTGCATTACAAATCAATTTGAACTAAATCAGTAATGATGATAGCATCGCCAATCTTTGTACATGATCATGGCCAAACCTAATGAAATGAGGTGAAATAAAAATACAGATGAAAAACATGCAAATTATGTTCTACTACACTGAAATAATGTGCAATAATATTTCAATTGTTGTGCGACAACAAAGATCTCAAATTGTACATGTAGTAGAAAGACTGATAGGAAAGATCAGTCGTTTTACATGATACATGATAACTGAGATGCATGTTTGTCGATATTACATAGTTTTTACATGAGTTGGCTGAATATAAGAAGGGAATCACAACTGACTCACGACAGGTAGTTTTACGGTATCATTTCTATCCTTAGTTCTCTTTGTTTTCCATTAGTTTTTGGCTTTGGAAGATCGTTTTACTTGCCCCCCGGTACAAGGAGGAATACAAGTTAAGTAAGATTCAAGAGGAGTAATTGATATGATTAACAATTAGCTGAAATTTCACATTATTCAATTACTGTTCGAACTCGGACAAAAAAGACTTCGGTAATGGTATCTCAATCATAAACAATTCTTCTTCTTCTTCAGCATAAACGTATGAAGCATTTCCCCAACGGGTTGCACCGATCCTACGATCGTCCAACATGGATGCCAACAGGAATTTCATCAATACTTTAAGTAAGCAGATGACTTACGACAGATGGCTTACACTAACGCAGGTGGCCTCGAAAAAAGAAAGAATTCTTATTTCTGAAGGAGTCTATATAGAAGCATGACCCCTCCCCTCTGAGACATTTGACATCTAAAAGCTCGAAAATGCATTTCTATCATTCAGGAAATGAAATATTAATTATTGAGTAGATCACTGAAATATATGCAAAAAACTAAATAAAACAGCTGAGACGTGTGGTCAATTTTTGTCACTGCCCTCGATCTCAGTTGCTCGATAGGTTTATTCCCGTGCCTCACCTCCCCAAATCAAAAATCAATTGGTCCGTTTCTTATTCTATCCTTTGCCATTAAGAACGCGTGAGTGTGTTTTCTGATACTGATTACAAGTATCATTTTCTTGGTCCTGTCGTGTTGTTAATGATATTTCAATGCAAAGATCTTCTGTCACACCTGCTCTTGAAAGAGTTATAAAGAATCTGATCATCAGTGAACACAGTTCACCATTTCCAACTTTGACGTACGGCAAGAGGTGTCAACAAGTTGAATTGATCAAGGTAAATTATATAATATATTCCTCGAACATTAGTTATATACTGGCATCCCTTTCATCCGATCCGGCCCAGAGAAGCTTAACTCCTCTCCTCTCTTTATCGTTTGCTTGTTTTCGTTTACTGTTCAGTGTTGGCTGAACATTTTTTGGTTTACTGAATTTGGAAAATAATTTATCTGTGGGTTTATTTTCTTCATATGTGTCTACACCCTAATTGCAAGAAGGTTGACATTTGAAAAAGCACATTACATATATAGGACTGAAAAAATGTCTTGATTTCTAATAAAAATACTTCAGTTACTGAAAATATTAACCTTGTACAACCTTAGCTTCACCGACTTTCAAATAAAACAAAACTGACAAACATAATAAACTACGATATACTGTCATTGTCAAAAAGGTTGTCCTTTAATGAAAAAAGACTAAAAGACCTAAAGAATAAAAAAAGAATAAAATGCCTTTATATTTTTTGAAACTTGTGAGATCCACCGTGGCCTAGTGTATGTGTTCATATCCCATTTGTCCTGAAAACAACTTCAATTTACTATTACGTAGACAGTTTGTATGTTATGCGTAGTTTCAGATATGGCTGCGAAATATGTCCTCCTGGCTGTTCTGGTGTTGGTTGTTTTCGTCTCTGTCCATGGCGGTAAAGCATACAAGAAGGGCGGTAAATAATGATTTTTTTTTTTTTATCTCTTTCGTTGTGTTTTTGGTTGGTTGGTTGGTCGGTTGGTTGGTTGGTCGGTTGGTTGGTTGGTTGGTTGGTCGGTTGGTTTATGTATCTATCATTTGCTTTTTTGAAGACCAAGTTTTCCCAAAAATGTACGATCGCGTGAAGTACAGGGGCACGTGGTATAACTGTAATAACCACCATACGATCGACTCCAACGGTAATGGCTGTAGCTGTGTGTTGGTCGCGTGCACTGGGATGAATGAATGTAATGGACCATTCACTCGCTGTCTTCTAACGGGCTCAGGATTCAGCAATGTCAAGGATATCAAAAAAGGAGAATGTAAATGTCAGTAGATGAAATGATGACATTAGATGTGAATATTACTGAAACAAAATAGAATAAACTTACGGCAGAGAACATGTATTCATGCGCAGTCATTATCATGGTATGGGGATAGACTTGGAGATCAGAGACTGGTCATAAAGTGTTGGTGGTGGGTCGGCAAAATCAGTGGGTGGGCTACGTATTTATGAGCTCCTCAAAAGGGGTGGGCCATCAAAGAAATGGGACAACTTAATTGGAGGGGTAATTTTCATTTTTGCCCTTGAAAATCGGGGCGAGTCATGCATTTTTCAACAACCGTAAGGGGGTTGGTCGCACAGAAATAGTCATGCAGTTATCTGCTATCTAATACAACCTTACAAACCATCCAGAGCCTTACGATCGGGAACAAAA
>OCZR010567316.1:0-26096 GCA_900234385.1 Anemonia viridis | reverse complement strand
TCACATCTAAAGTTATAATATATATATATATATATTGTTTGTTTACTGTCGATTGAATGACCGAGAAAACAATATCTCAGCTTCAGATCAGACAGACTAAGAGGAAGAATTTTCAGCCGCTGTTCCAGTGATTGACAGGTGACTTTGATTGACGTTTGACAAGCTCAAATGCAGAATACAGACGAGAGATACTCAGGCGTTCCTTAGCTTGTTCTGCGTTGGATTGCTCAGCGTTAGAATCGTGCCCATAATCCTCGGGCTGAAACACCTATGGAGAAATAGAAGAATATTTCAGCATCCCAAATCCAAAACTGAACTGAAGGATAATAGTTCGTGCCGTTGTTAGCTGTCACATACAACATCGATGATACTAAAGCCGGCCTCATGACCGTATGCAAAGTCTATCAGATAAGCTAGTGTCATTACTGAGTGCGAGGTCTCTAGTTAAAGCAAGAATAATTTAATATGAAAGACGCTAATCAAGAATGCAAGCAAAACAAAAGAAGCCCGAGCCCTACTCTGTTGTCTGCATAATATGAGCAATGTCTAATTTTTCAGTTGCTATAGCAACCAAGGGATTCTGTGTTACTATAGCAACCAAAATAGACGATTAGAAATAAATGAGAACTAATTTATAGTGGATTCCACAGCTAGAATGGCTCTTTTTCCACTTCATTCCATAAAGAATTGCAATATTTTTTGGTTATTTTGTTTCGTCAAATCTAGCCAATGGAATACCATACAGATTAACTATTCTCCGTTTTAACGCACGGTGGTTTAAGACAAGATGTTGTCTATTGGTATGCAATGCATGCCTTTAATATGTTCAAAGGCTTTTCTACGCAAATTCTCGATGCTTGTTCCGCGCCATTGCTCACCGCCATTGATGTTGCACTGTATGTCCTGTAGCGTTGGCGAAGAAGATATCGTCATTTCCCGCGTTGCATACGATTGCTGATAACTAGATTGCGATTGCGGATTACTCTGTTGCTGAATTGCCATTCCAATGTGTGACCGCTGGAGCGGTGATTGTAGAGGGTACGATTGAGGCAAAGCATCATGGGATTGAGTAAAAGGATGATGTGGTGGTGACAAAGAGAGCGACGGCGAAGGACCCTGGGCCATTGTAGGCATTGCTGCTGTTACTGTTGGTGGCCAGCGGTGATCGTTGTGAAAAGAACATAATGAGTCTCCGATAGATCCCGGATTGTAACTTTGAGCCATATGTGATGGAAGGATGGGTGCGGGAGGGCGAAGAATCGACGCTGTCTTCTTGCGCTTCTTCCATTTGGCTCGGCGATTTTGAAACCAAACCTGAACCACAAATAATAACAAGATTACATTTAGCGTCATTCAGATTTTAGAATAAAGATCTTTGTGGCGAATCACTGGTATGGGTTGAACAAAACCTTCTAGAAGTTTGTCATTTTGGATGATACGTATAACAAGATTAGTGTGTGTATTATTTTTCAGTGGATTGGAGATTATCTGGTCTGGTGAATTTAAAATCTCCAATTCTATACAAGAAAGCTATTTTGCAGTAAAGCAACCGTTTCGAATTATAAACAAGATATGGTTTTGCGCTATTAAAGACTTGAATGTATTGATCACAAGCGTAAAATTGTCTCTCATCCTTCCTTGAAAAACTGATTTCCGTTATCTGTCATTTTTCATTAAGAACATAATTATTCTCCAATTCACAAGTTAAAGACAAACCAATCAAAACTCGCAAAAACGTCAGGAAGAATTCTGGCATGCGCTACCTGTGTCGAGTGAGACAAACTGACAACAATCATGTCTGGAGCACGTTCGATTTGATTCAAGCGATCGGTACGGAGCCACTAAAGGAACCACACCCTCAGGGCTTCCCACCTTAATTTACACGATATTGACAGCATCTTTTTTATTACAACGAGAAATCGTTAAGAACTATGAAATTTAGGTTGGCTACTTTTGATTCTTGAACAGTTCTTAATTAATTTGAACCCTTTGGGGCGAATGCTACGATACTTTTTCAAGTCGTAATTAAATCGCGTCGCGATACTGCGAAGAATAAGGGTCAACAAATTCGCTCAAAATCACTGCAATATTACTTTGGAGTGCGCGCTGATAGTCAATGAATGTTTTAAAAACGACGGCCTTAATAAATCATATTAAGGAGGGTTTTGAGACGAGAAATTATGCGCGCTTTTTGGTCAATTTTATCGTTTGTAGTATCAATGCAATTAATATATATTCTGTGATTAAGCTTTTTGTACAAGAAAGACCAATTTTGAAATTGTATTGGATGCAAAGCTGACAGAAAATGTTAATGAAATGCCGCACTATTTTCGATGGATTTTGAGCCATTTCTTTTTCAAATTTTCTTGTCATAGATGATTTTGGAAAGATTCAAGTGCTACGCGCGCGAATTTTGACTCTTTTAACCGACCTCATGGCGGCCGGCGCGTCTACTTAGTGTACACCACAAATGCATAAAGTAAACATGAAAATCCTGCTCAAGCGTCAGGGAATTCGTTTGTTTTTTATCTTCTAGTTTATCTGTTAAAAGACATCAGTAAATCCCTCCCATAATATACTTTTAATGGCTTAAATACCCGGAATGTTTTCAAAAACAGTTTTGTAAATAATTATATTGATTACAAGTACATGAATGACTTGATTCAATAAGCATAATTTTTATTAGTTTGAACTTAAATTTTATGGTGGCAGAAGCAAAACTTTTGAAATTTGAAAATGTTTGTTCAAGAAGCGCATTTTAGGGCCATTTTAGCTGATAAATTTCGTATTTATTTGCTGTTATTTTCATTAAAAAAATCTTATTTTTCATTTCCTTTATTGAACATTCAGAGGCGAAGATTTGACTGTGGTGAGCCAGAAAACTCCTACTGAGGCAGGCGGTTCCGTTTCCCGCCTTTTTGGTCACATGATACCAAATATATACGAGTGAAGCACCGTACTTACTGGGCCATCAAGACTCAAGTAAACAGAGGAGTTTCTAGAAATTTCATTGGATTAGGCGAGATATCTCCTGGAAGTCTTAAAAGTGTTGTGGTTGTGTGCACGTAAGAATACTGATCTTAAAAGCCGAAACTGCTAAGTGTGACCTCGTGAACTTTACATAATTGCATTTTCGATGGCGTTAGATTTTTTCTTATACGTATATTTTTCCCCCTTATAAATCTAGCATATTTCTTTTGTATTTTCTTGAATATCTATTTCGTTTTCTTCCCATATTATTTTCATCCATTTATACGTTAAGGAAATTGACCGCAAAATATTCTAAAAAAAGATAAAACAATGTACTATAAAATCATGAAAATATTTCTCAATGTTCCACAGGCTTTGTGCTAAGAATATAAATCGAAAAAGGAAAAACCTCAGTATTATTACACAATAAGAAACAAAAAAAACCTATTGAGGTAATTTTTACTATCAAGAAAACAAGTCCATTAGACCTTTACCGACAACAAAAATCCTCGCTTAAAAACAAGAAAAATAAAGCTTATTTGCGGAAGAAAGCAAATATTCAGATCACTAAGAGTAGTGATGGTTGTTAGTTCTCAAAGTGTGTGCCTTGAGTGTTTGTTTTCGGAAGTGTATAACCCCAATCAACACAAATTTCAATTAGAATAGACTCACATCTACAATAAACCAGCCAGCCTTTTTCTAAATAAATTACAAAACCGCAACTGTCTTACTTGTAATATTATGAAATGAAGAAGTCACCGAGTGATCAGTATTCACGCGGTTTGGTGAGGAAAACTTGTTGTTTTGAAAATTAGCCCGAACGAAGATCTTCACTAAATGTATTTATATATATACTACGGTATTGCAAAGTCAATGGTTCTATAAATTGCCAATTGAGATCAATTTAGTCAGGTGTAATGAGTATGGAGTTATAATCATTTTGCTTTATTGGAATTTGTTTTAGTTTGTAAAGCAACTATCTTGTGATTTACCACGATGAAAATCATTCATATTCTTCAAATATAATAAGTTCTTCAAAAGGTATTTTATCCACGTATACATGTAAATATACATATGTACAATATACAATAATTTTGGCGCAATTTTTTTTTATATCTTAGAGTTTCTAGAGTTCTTACAAAGTTATACTGTCAAAATCTCAGTGACGATTAAATGATGACATGAGCTAGTTTACTAGCAAGAGTTTTATTCATTTACTTCTATAGCAAGTGATCATCTAAATTGATAATCAACTGATTTCCTTTAACATCTTATAGACTAAAAAATATATAACAAAACGACCTTAAAGATTAAACCTTTTTTTATCATTTTGAAAAAAAGTGGGATGGAAAATCAAACGAAGATTATATAATCATTGTATCATTTAGTATCATTTCGAGTGATTTCTTCTAAAGTTTTCATTACAGAAAATGGCGTTGAAATCGTTTCAAAACTAATTAAAGAAAGAAACAAAGAAATCAAAAAAGACAAAAGAAATGATGTTCTCATATCAGTAACATTAAACTATTCCTAAAATTCGAGATCTTAAAGTAATAATAAAGAATAATGTAAAAAAGCTAAGAAACACGAATAAAGATCTTACTAAACAAATAGAATGAAACAGAAATGTCTAAATTATTCTTAAGCAAATACAATCATTGACGCAGAGATCGACGAGATCTGCGCATCAGAAGAACAAGTAAAAAGTTAGGAAGGATTTTGTCAATTATAACCAAGTTGAGAATCATCAACGATGGACTATAGTGACACTGTAAATAAACCCTGAATATGAGCATAATTAGATCGGGGTCAAGATAGTGTGTCTTTTAGAGACAGCTCTCGTTCTTCTCGATTCTCGTTCAGTGAATCACTTGACAACTATGTCTACTTAATAAAAGTAAGAGAGTAAACTTTGATAAGATGAATGGTCTTCAAGAGCTCTGTAATAAGCAATTGTTAGTCTTAAATATACTATGAGCACATAATCAATAATTTACAGGTTTACAATCATTCGAGTTTGAAAAATTCACAAAAATAAAATAGTGGTTTCCTAGTTATTCTCAGGTATACATTTCCACCTCGGCTCGAAGTGGCTTTCCTTTTGATTAGATCATTCAATTTGTATTTTAACACAATAGACAATAATTGATATCATTTCTATCACGCATCAAAAGAAGACTTATATCTTTGGAGACGGTCATTTCTTGTCTAAAATATATATTATTTTCAAGAAGAAAATTAATGACTTGTAAATGATTAGTTATTTACAACTAGCTTTAGTAATTATTTGTCGAAATTGTTCTACTTGTGCTGATGGATTCGAGTCGAACCCCAATGTCATCAATATTCGATCAAGTGTTATGAGAAAGCGTCAGTAGTTGATGTACTTTGTCCGCCTTCGAGGACTCGAGGGCTTGAATTGTTGTTCTAATTGCGCTAAATATGATCACGATTATCGCTATTAATCAGTATAAGTATGGCAAGATTCGAGGGAAAATTTAAAAAAATATGAAAGGGAAAAATAGTGATTATAGAATGATAATTGTATAAAAGAGAAAAGAAAAGAAGAAGACACAAAAAGATTTTGGTAATAATTTGGTAATTTTTTTTCTTAATTCGAAAAAGATGATTAAAAAAAAACAAAAGAAATCAAAGTAAAAAAAGTCAAGTTTGAAATAAACGTTGTTTTAATGCTTTTCCTGTTGTTTTTTTCTCATTTTTTTCTTTCTTGTTTGTGTCAATAAGTATCAAAGACCGGACCTTGAAAACGCGTTGAATCAAATCTTCTCAAATATCAAAGCATTGGTAAATATTTCCTTTAGCCCTTTGAAATTGGCTGTATCTTTGAGAGACTCGCTTTTATTTGTGGTGCCTTCATTAAACCCATCTTAGAATAGACAAGAAAAACTCAAAAACGAAAACATTTGGGAATGAAGCATTCTGAAATTAATATCTCAATGTAAACAAGTTCAATAGAAAAGCCTTGGATTGTATCGGTAATTTTGTATTAAAAAAAACAGTTTAATTTGGCGGAATTCTATGGTAAAAAAGCTTTATAATATATTATATCTTTTTTAGATAGGAAACAGGCAGTCGACAAACTAAAGCCAAGAAGCTGTTCAAATATTAAACTCGAGTTTTTAATTAATCTGTGTGACACAAGTGTCGGAAGAATAAAGATTGCATTTTAAAAGGATTATTTAGGCCATAGAGATCTCTCTTGAAATTGCAAATGAAAAAAATCCTATTGAATCTGTAAGAATGGTAAGTCACTAACGAGCTTGAAGTACACACGACTAAAGAGAAAAGTACACAGTGACGAGTGTTGTATCAGCAATGAATCGTTTGAAATCATAATGTTTATGTGTAAGCCAAAAAGCACTTGGAAAACAGACATATTCCCTCTCCGGCCCTGCCACCGTAAACAATCTTAGAGAATCTCACGTTCAGATTTGCATCTCCTATAGCTAATATCATAAGCAAATACAAATGTACTGATCGATTCTAATGTAGGACAGGGTATTGTTTTCTTGACAAGAAAATTGAATCAAGGCTTGAGAAAATTGCACCAAGTGAGCCAGCTAATCACGGCCTAAAAGCTATAATACACCCTATGGATTGTGTAATCGGTACGTCTTCCGACCCACCCATCTACAAAGCACCGCTATAATAGCTACGAACCTATTTAACACAGAAATTAGATCGTATAATTAGCCGCTAAATCACGAAAAAAAACTGCAATTATGGGCCAGCCATGATTCCGGAAACGCTTCTCTTACCATATCACAGTTCTGTTTTAAAACTTGGGCCAGCTGCGACCACGAAAAGCGGGAGAGTAACACCTTAACTCGTCCCCTGTCGACCTACCGTGGTATCGTGTGGTTAAAGCTTTATATGTGCGAGTTATTTTTTAGTGTTAAATCAATCCGGATACTCGAGTTTTACTGTTCAATAGGTAGGAAATTGACTTAATTTCCTCGTCATCTCTTGCTGGGTACGAATGCTTGTTCGAGCTCATTTTTGCTATGTAGAATATAACCAACTCGGTAGGGTGCAAGATACTTTGGTACCCGTAAGGGATCACCCTTTTAATCATGGCTTGAAAATAATGCACTCTTTATTTTAGTTTAAGGGAACGATATTGCAAATATTGAATAGAAGTCCAGATGTTGAACAGCCAAGCCAAGTTCAGAGATATTTCTTCTGATTTTAAGTGAAATTTTAAGCGTCCGACAAAAGGGAGATCGTTTCAAAGTTATGTGATCCTGCTGTGAAGTGTTGTAAATGTAACAGAACTACCTTGCACAGTGATCAGAAGGTTCGCAGGGAGATCAGAGAGACGGTCTTTTGGCTTGTTTTAGTATTGAATTGTTTCAACTTATTTCTATATGTTTTGTGTACAACAGATGTATCTTGTCTTTGTCTGTTTGTCTTAGCAATACCCTTTGCATCTGCTAGAGCGAACCTGGTAGTTTTTCCTTGTACTCACACCCTTTTCTATCTATCCCTACACCTTCTACGAGAAGTACCCATGTTTCCCAACGATAATGAAACAATATATATAAAACAATCTCTTCCTGGTCTATCCACCATCACTGATCTACCTCGAACATAATACTTGGAATTTTTCGAATCGGATAGATAATTATTATAACAATTATAAAAATCTGTGATTTGAGTACATCATATGATTACATTGATGACTTCACTTGAGAGTTTGTCCGTCAATCCATGCCCCAATATTAAAGGGCCTGGCTTAGAATACCATAGATTATCCTGGTATTAAATATATCTCTAAACAATTGGTAATAAAAGTTTTCCATATAACCCTTGATGTGATACTGTAGAGTACATACTACTCATTTTATTAATGCAGTTTTAAATGATGTGAAATCCTATTAGCTTTTTCAGTCTAATATATATGTCAGTAAAGAGATATTTGGCTTTTGCAATAAACACTGTAATGATTCTAAAAATTTTTCCAGACATCACAAGTAGCAGAAAACGCTGGGTTATTTATGTAAAAAAAAAAATTTTTTGACGAGAAAAGTTTAGTCCAAGGTGCGATTGAAATGCTTGTGTCATAGCTCTAAAGATTATGATATGAATCACTGAAAGTAATCTCTGACCCGGCAGAGCGATAGTTATAGCTAGAGTGCTGATTGTGATTTGTTGTGCTGGCTCACTGATCACCAAAGATCTTTCTTGTGTTTACAAGGGTTGTTGAAGGCTGTTATGAATGAGGACATTAAGGGCTGTTGTTTAGCTCCTTAAAGTGCTTAGAACATTAGTTTGAGGATAGAAGTTACAAACAACAGCATTCATCTTCTAATCGCCTAGACTATTTTTCTACCATCATCTGTCTAATGTACAACTCTCCAAACAGGAATAATCGTACACAAAAACACCCTTAGGCGACCAACAACTCGATGTTAGGGAGTATAAAGTTGAATGTTTAAAGATAAAACATCTTTTCTAAGAGTCTATAACAATTCATCGAGTTTATACTTATTGTAGACCGCGTTTAAGTCATTAAAATTGGCTCTATAGAATTTTAAAAGAGAAAAAATAGTTTTCTTCGATTTAACGATAATATGCCATACTTTAACAGCAAAAATTAACAAGGGATAAGACACAAATCTTAGAATTCCTTTTTAATCTGTGTTTAATGTGAAAACTACTTTTTGGTATTGTTTAGACTTGGTTGTCGGCGTTCGTGTGTTTTTATATGAAGTGAATATAGCTCCTCGTATAACCATTTGTTCTTTGTTGAAGCTGAATGGCTTTAAATGTTTTGTTTGATTTCTCTTACGCATAGAAAGAGCCATCTTCAGTTTCATAAGCCGCGCGAGTCATCGAAAAAAACATGATATTTATTTAACAAAAAAATAAAAGATAGAAATGTGAATGGGTACATCAATGGATAATACGCAAATTATTTGATTTATAGGGAAAACAATGGTCAATCGATTTATTTAATTTTCAGTCAGCGTTGATCCGATATCGGTCGTAAAATTACGCGTCAAAAATCTTTATCTTCTTGTGTTTTTTTTTTGTGAGTATTCCTCCACTATAGAGAGTAAAAATTCTTACGCAAATCAATGGGGGTTATCCAAGACCACCTATGGTTCTGTGCCATTTCAGTTAGCATCAAAACACATCGAACTTTCATGGCAAGCCTCGCAGATTTGATTGTCCAAGCTAATCACGTCGATTTCAGGAACAATGCCTGTATCTTCAATCCATCGCCTTTTCGATGCGGATAAATTATCCTAATTACCGTTAAGAGATCGAACTCTTTAGACGCTCGTGGTTATAACAATTTACGATTTACGCCAGTCCCTAGAGTTGAGTTGAGTTTTTTTCTCTCTCTATGGGGCGTTCGAAGATTTCTAGTATTCATAAAATTGGGGATTTCGAGTTATCCCAAATATTCTGTCTGAGTAAACAGGCGGAACGCCGGCAGCTTTTCGGCTGGAGCGGTTTCCCTGTCATCTTACATTTTGAAGCCACAGAGATTTATGAAAAAGCGGAGAGGGTGAGCGTCAATATGAAAAATGTAATTATACAAAGCCTCGGGAGTCCGATTGACAAAGTCTAATTACGTCCAAAACACCGGTACGCGCCTTTGTCTTTGGAGTCCACAAACGCAATAGAGTTGTCTAACCGATAGCTCCACTGGTATGTTGTGATAGCTCTGATTGAAAAATTGTCATGCTTAGAAAAACAAAAAAAAGTAAATGACAAACAGGAATAAAGACTCCATGATAGTAGTGAATTTTGACTTAGGTTCATTTTGAATTTTCTTTTTTTTTTTCAACTAAAAAGTTTTGTTTTTGTGCGCTTTTAGATTTGAGGTGACTTTTGACAGAATTCTGCGTTTCGCTGAAGTGAAAAATCTAATGGGAAATCGGTTTCATTTTCATTTTTTCCCATACATTTTGCATTCCTAAGTAATAAGCCTGTCAAGAAGTTGTTAGAGAGTATAAGTAACGAAAAATTACTAATTATTTTGAAGTCTTCGTATATTTATGACAACTAGAGTTTCAGCTGGAAACCAGGAAATTTCGAGTCCACAGGGACAGGTGCTAGTAGCCTCTGAATCGAGTTCTTGTGATAACATAGTCATGACAAGACAGACCTTAATGGGGCAATGGAATCATGGCCAAATTTACCACCAATTAACTACAAGCAGCGATGAGGACGGCACTGGCTGAGTCTGATTTCTTTACTCGGGATCATAATACTTTAATCATTTTTTTGTTTCCAGTAAACAATTCACCAGAGATATTGTCGTTACTTAGGTCAATCTTAAATAAGTACTCATAAACGTGGTTTATCTCTACTTTTCTCGCCTTGTCTCCGTCTATCGAGCGCACTTACACAAACCCTTTCAACATGAGCGTGTAGGTCAAGAACGGTAACCATTGAAGAACGAGCTAATTAGAATTTCCAATTGGCCGCATTTTCGGTGATTCATTGAATGTGTTTTTAATAAGCCAGGCTATTGTGTACATACAAAAAATACGAGAACAACGGTTAGCGGAGATCGTGACAGACGAGGTTTTGCCAACGACTTCTAAAGTTATAAAGTCTTCCATTTTTGAGTAATCATAGGAGAGAGAGAATAGTTCATTTATAAATGATTGAGTACCTCCAAAAGTGAAAAGTGAGTCGCTTGGCGTCTCTTCTAAAGGCTGCCGGCAAAATCGCCTCTCAAAACAAAGACTAAATTAAAGCGACAAAGCAAGGCTCTTGTTGTGTATTGCTGATAAAATAATAAATTGGCCGTCCCTACTCGCTTAAAATCTTCCTAAGTGGATCTCTTTTCAAGTCGCTTTTCCTTAATGTCCAAATAAATACGATTTAACAGCGAGGCATATGTACAAATTTCTTTTCTGTGGCGTGAAAACGATTAAACACAAAAGTATACAAATATACTATTATAACCGGAAAATATGCTGATGGTATTCGCGATTTTATCGTCTATGAGAAATCAGATACTCGTAAGTTGGAGGATGTTGTCAAAGAGTTACAAACAAGGCAGCTGAAATAGTGCAAAAAGTTAAGGGAAAATAGAACAACAAAAAAGTCCTAGTGTACTAAAATCACAGTCGTCGAACCGTTACATCAACCTAATTAAAATCCCTGATAGCTTAGAGTCTAATTTTTTTCTCATTTAGAAAACTCTTTTAAGATTTTCAGTCAACAGTTGGGTTTTGGAATTATTACTGTACCTGGACTCTGGATTCTGTTAGCCCGATTCGAGCAGCTAGTTCCTCGCGCATAAAAACATCGGGGTAATGCGTTCTGGCAAAGCATCTTTCGAGTTCATTCAGTTGAGCCGGGGTGAATCTGGTTCGATGCCTCTTCTGTTTTACTGCTTGGCTGTCAGTGGATTTACGATCGTCTTCATCAGGTGCATCAAGGATGGTCTTCTTCTGAGACTCGGTTGGGGACCTCTTCCCTTCAACGATGACAGTCTTTGAATTATCTGTGAAGAGTGGACCATGATCTCAATTAGAACTTATAACCATCTATATCATTAGAAAAAATTATTTCATAACTCCAAGTTAATGTGACTGATCAGGGTAAAAATGTCCTCAATTTACAATTCGTTACTCTAACAAGATATTACCAGTACTCTGATCATTTAACTCTCCGTTGTGGTTGAGAATCCCAACAATAGAATGCTCTAAGCTCGGCACAAGCTCCAAAAGAGAATTGGAAGAATTGTCTTCATGGGATTCTAAGTTGGAGGCTCTAGCTGGACCGTGTGTACTGTTCGAGAGCTCCATAACTAATCTTCTGATCCAGCCACAATTTCGGTCCTCTTTGTGGAAGTGCTTATTACTCCGGATTTAATATCTATAGGGCGCTCGAGCCAATCAGAACGCGACTTGGTGCTATTTTCTAATAAAATTATGTCAGGTGTCAATGCCGGATCAAAAAGCATGTAAGCAAATCATTCTATATTAATATTTAATTGCTCTAATTGAACATGAGAGCAATGCAGATCATGTGTTCTCCCTATTATTTCTCTCCCTGCCTCCGAGCTGGGGACAGCAAGACGTACCTTGCAATCAATGTGGATCTTGGCTTCCACGAAGGTGGAAGGAGCGCGTGGAGCATATCTTGAAGATAGCACAGTTCAGGTGTATACAGTGTTGTACTAACTGCAATTTTTGTTAATTAATAAGCGTTTGTTTGGGATGAAGTATTTTGGCTTCCAAATAATTGTTCAAATAGGCCATGATTAAACCAAACTGAACCTTCATTAGCATCATTAATAATACATTAATCATGTATTAAATCGATAGCGCTTTTGGACACCAATACGAGGCTGATCTGGGACCCAAAATGGACGGTCCAAAGAAGACAAACCGGCGACTCACTAATAGCACTTTACTTTCTTACTCAAACACTACCAGAGACAAACACGAAAAAAGAAGTTCTTTGATTGCTGGGAAACCCAAAGCTTCTCCTTCTTGAGTGGTCTCCTTCTCTTTGAATGGAGGCACGCGAAACCCTTTTGTCATGACAATTATGTTTAGAGCATACTACAATAGCAGGTTCTCGTGTGCGCAGTGAGCTATAACACTGGATAATTTAAGAACCAATTCTTTGTGTTTCTCCTACTTCAACTTATTGTCCCACTTGACTAATTAGCCCAACGAATGTTTTTCAATTTTTCTATTGTTCCATCGGAAAACTAACATTTTCATTTAGCTGTAAAATAATAACCGTGACCTGTCAAGACTAACTTTTGATTTTTTTTCGACTTCTAATCGTTTCTTTCAACGCTTGTCTGTAAACTTATTGGAGTCCAACATAGTTAGCCGAATAGAACACAAAAGATATAATCTTCCTTCTAAACGACAGAACATATAAACTAAGGGATCTTTTTTTCACCACACAATTAGACGTGTACTATAACTATGCATGAGGTTCAGGATAGATTGTGGTTTTGGGGATTGCAATGTATTTACACGACAACGCAATCTGTCATTCTCCCTTCTTGGTTTCCCCGCTGCCTTGACATGAATATTTTCATTTCTCTCGCATTCTGATTCTCATTCTTACTCGTAAAATACATTATCCTACTTCTTAGAAAGTTTTAATAGAGGTTATGAATGACTCAAGAGATACCAATGAGTTGCGCACACTAAGGGAAATAGAAGGAAATCCTTGTGCAAACTTTCACAACGGATTATTGTACAGGTTTCTATAATATTATGACACTGAAGTTATAAAGAGAGATTTGGGAGTCTTGGGGCAGCTGCGGTCGACCCCCTGGGAATGATTAGCTTCAAATTAATCAAATTGTCTAAATTGTAGAATTAAGCATTGTTAGAAATATTCACCAGTATTTTGTGCTTCAAATAACGAGTTTATGAACCTTACAAAAAGTACACGAGCTAAAGAATAATACTTCTAATACTTTGGTGATGTTCAATTTCAAACCAGCATGCTAGGACAATCATTGCTTTTTTGCTACAAGACGATGAGAATTCCTTTTAATAATTTTGCAAATGAGTCGTTAGAAAAGCAATTTACTTTTTCATTCTTTTCGATAAGTTGTACCCGATAGCCGAACACAAGATTAATTTCCCTCAGGACAAAAGTACGGAAAAAATGGGCTCTGTTTTTATTGGTTTTTGCCAAATTTCGTGATTTTTAGAAAAACAATTAAGGGGGTTTTATTCATACCTACAGCGTAATAGCTCAGAGAGTATGTTCAACCACCAGCTTCTCTAATTGTCTGATTTTGAGAGGTAATTTTGGCATTGTCTACCGCAATGTGGGTAGATTTTTCGATCTGCGAACCCTCAGAAATAAATATTGAACACTAGCCGAAAACTCGCGCGCAGTTCAGGATAGTCAGTTTTTCCATTTATTTACCTCAAGTGCTTTTCAGAGATGAAATGTGCGGGCTTTTTAGGACAAGAAGAGATTACCCCAAGAAGAGACAAGTTTCAGTTATTGTAATCAACTCCTCGCTCACTGAGGCCTCTACATTTTTAATAACAATCAACTGGTTGTCTTTTCTGAGTAGGCTACCTCCAGCCTGAAGGCGTTATGAACGCTTCGATTGATTCGCAAGGAATCTCATTATTCTTCTCAGTGTACGTGTAGCTGCTCGAACTAATCAATAATTAATTATTTCTAAATTTATAAATGACGATTATCTTGCTTTACAATGACGATAATGCTACCGCGTGTGCGGACGACTTTAATGAAACATGCACAT
This sequence comes from Anemonia viridis, assembly GCA_900234385.1. Classification (NCBI taxonomy): domain Eukaryota; kingdom Metazoa; phylum Cnidaria; class Anthozoa; order Actiniaria; family Actiniidae; genus Anemonia; species Anemonia viridis. The sequence goes on along the minus strand of OCZR010567316.1, from coordinate 11,875 downwards.
CAAAGACCCTCAAGAGATCACATGCTGCCTTTATGAGGAGACGAGAAGTGAATCTTGTTCAATAATTAACGATTGTATAACAAGTTGGAGCGGGAAAAGTATATATATATATATATATGAGTACGTTAGTACGCGATCCGTTTCGAGAATTAATTTCCAAGTTGAGGCTAACTGACGAGAAATTGATATTAGAGAATTCAATTGAGTTAATTGACAGTACTTGTGTTGTAAGAAACTAACGCAGAGTCCATCAACTATGTGTTGTTTTGTCTCAGGTCTTGCATTCAACAAATCATCGAATCACTTCTTCCGACAACATTACGTTGACCAAGAATCATATCTTGGTCTTCGCAAACAAATCTGAGGACGTATTGTTGACACAAAAGTATAGAAAAAAACAATGATATTGGAATGAGATTACGGTGGTTCCTTTGTCACTCCTACCATGACGTGTACTCCTAGGCTATCCAAAAAGTCTAGAGAGGGAGCCAACGAGCCGAGAACACTCTTCAAATAAAGAGGCGCCGCTAAGGTCTTTTTCTGTCACCTTTTAGAAACGTGTCTTCATTGTACTCGTTGTTTTCATAAACCCGAATTTTATATGTACTTAGTACCTATAAATATAATTAACTCGAGAAAATAGAAATAGGGTTAAATGGTTCAAATAAGAGCTTGAAACTTGGTATTGGTCGGGTTGGGAATAAGAATTTTATTCTTCGTTAGTCGGCTGAGATAAGTATAACGATTGTACCCAATGTTTCGACCCAAGAGAGACAAACAATCCCGATCCAGCACAAATAAACTGTACACAATAATAATAATCAATTGGGCGCGTTTAGTTGGTTTATTTAGATTCTGAAACGACCATTCTAATATTCTAAAAATCCGAATAAAAACAGCGCGTTCTCGATAGGGTTTGGAACATAAATGATATTTAAAACAAGAAAAGTCAGAAAGGAAAAAAATTAAAAATTCACTTCTCTGTTGGAATGTCTGGCTTATCTCAGCTAGAAGCTCAAGAGAATCAAAAAGGTTAACTGAAAAATTATGGTTGGGGTTGTGATATTATATAATATGAAAGGTATTGCTGTTAAATGTTATGATCTATTTCTTGTCCACAATAGCGATTTAGTGATCCAACTATTCGCCCGCAAATTACTTGGAAATCTATTGTGAAATCAATTCTAGAAACTCTCTGTTAGTATTTAGATTTCATGCAGAGAAAAACTTAGCGCGCAAAACTAAGTCACAAAGCGGAACTGAATTTGTTTCACAATTTTTTTACAGTTACTGAAACTACAGCAAATGTTTCACGAACCTTGGTGTTGTCTTCAATTTTAGACTCCTCTAACATCGAGTTGAATCAGTTACTGAATCCTGTATCATTTAAGACTAAAATGTCTAGATGTCTCTCAAGAAATAAAGGTTTAATGAAACTAAATGATTCTAATTTTGAATCACGCACTTAATTCCGAGATGAGGGGCTTTTATAGCTTAGTTGTTCGCTGGAAATCGAACCCAATTTGAAAAGAAAGAAAAAATTGTAACGTACAAAAGTACTAACACAAAATATAGGAAAACTAGGCAGTGGATTATTTTTCTCGCCTTTACTGTAGGGTTTTCTTATTATGATTTAGCACAGAGAATCAGTTTTTCCTAACAAGCACAAAGCGAATAAAGAAGTACTGATTTATAGGATGGCAACGTGATACTTATTATTCCAATCTTTGCTCTATTAGACTTACTAAAAGACCATAAACTATAATCTAAACGAACTAAATAGACATCGCGGTTGGCACGAAAACATCACTGAATTATATCCTGTTCTTCGTTGATATCTCTTTCTATATTTTCAATATTTCTTTCCCAAACTTGTCATGTTATAAATTAATATAAAGTTAGGATATCTCGAGCCGTCTTCTGTTCGTTATTTTAGGCTGTGTTGCCCAAGTACCATAATTAACCTTCACTATAGTCGTCTAAAATCTTGGAAACTAGATAACCTAGTGTTTTGGTATCTCAGTAAAGTTAACTAAAGATTATTAGGAAGTAAATTCCATGTGGAGCCCTACGAATGTTCGAGTCTCTAGGAAACTAGAAAACTGAGTAAATTCCAGTGCCGTTTTCTGAATTTGTTGGAGAACTAAACCATCTGGATTTCTCTAACTTTTACTGAGAAGCATATGGTTAAAGACATGTTGGAAATAACTTCTTTTTTTGGCGGAAGCGAGGCCGAGAGAGTTTGCTACAATACACTTCGTTATCTCATATTCATCCAGTCACCTGCAAGACTGACTGCGACCCGGCTTCAGTTCTGAAGAACAAGCACGCCAGCTCAATTTCTGACGCCGTAATTTCATATTCTGGATAACTATGAGTTTGGTCCTAAACGAATAGATCAGCGGATTTCTTGACTGTTGGATGAGAAAAGTGAGCTGATTGAAAGCCGGAATTTGAAGTTGGTATTTTTTCTTTTTATCGGGAATTCGCAAGAATGTACACACCCACTTGTGTGCAGTGAATGATCAATTACTTACGACTTACGAAGAATGGCCCCACAAGATGGATGCCGGTTGATGTTTGAAAATTACCTATTACAGAAAATGCATTCTGTCTGTAGGTTTGTGTTTACCCAGCTCTTTAAGAAACAAGGGTAACTTGATCTTAGAAAGGGCATTTTTACTGATTATGGAAGTACTTAAAACGGATCTCTAGCTCAGTAGTATTGTGTGGACTTAATTCCTTGGAGTAAGCCACTCCAAAAAGAAGATACATCGTAAAGAAGCATTTCTAAGACTTCGAAGGCTAGATTACACCGTCGAAGAGAATTATAACTGAACATAAAGAAAAACGTAATTACAATAAAGAAACGAAGTACACAGCATGATAGATATCTCGTTTCTTGCAGGTGTGCTCATTCGCCTCTCGTCGATTCGTCAGTGTAATATATGCAAGACGACAAGCCAAAGTCTTCAAATACGACGGAGAAAACAAACTCGTGTATCGTCCTACACAGGTCTATTTTTCTGCGGGTATTTGGAGTCTCGGTTTCATGGCTTGTTCGATATATTAAGTTTTGTGCAAAGTGATAGGTCAGGAGAAAAACACACTTATTTTTTATTTCAAATGATTACTGCTTTTGACCCTAAATTATCTTTTTCTTTATTATACTGTGTTTGTTACAAAACGTTTGAACCAACTTCACAGCAAGAAGCTGACTTCTTACTTGCTAGTTACATCCTTAAACTTCTTATTCAAATCTTTTGTTTATGAAGAGAAAAGGACTTTGACTTACAAGAATACTGACCACACAAGGCATCGCTTTTAAAACCGATTGGAATCAAATGCCCTTTTATTCACGAAAATTCTTATTCTTAAGTGTTTTCACTCTCTCAACGTGATACGATGCTGCGCAAAATGTAAATAAACTCGCTTGCCATCTGCTTGTGGTATCTTTGGTATTTTCTAATTTCGAAATCTAGTGGATACGCAGTTCGTTAAGTGTATGCCAGGTGAAAACGAAGGGTGCTTTATCGCGACCTTTCCATTTTCTCGGTAATCAAAATGCGTGCTTCTATTTCGTTTTTAGATTGATATGAGATCCAAGCTTAGGAGATTTCATTTCTTAGATCTCATGATTGATAGTAAAAAACATATCTTCCCAGACAAAATTGATATTTGATGAATAGATCTTAAATATTTTGGACATTTCTAAAAGCAAAATTCCTCTGGATTGGGATAATCTTGGAGTAAAAGTTTGAACAGGTTTTACATCATGGAAATCAAGCAATTAAATATCAACTATAATTCATACACTTTTTCATTTACCAAAAATGATATGGTGTGTGATGGACAAACTATTTTTCAACTACGTTTTAAAATCAATTAAAAATTCAACTCCCAAATTACAAAACACTGAATGTAGTAAATTTTTTTGGCCAAAAATACCACGAAAAGCAAATTAAAGACTTTCAATACTTCTCACGTTTGTACAACATTTTAATAAAGTAAAAGAATGCGAATTCAGATATCTTTTTGAAAGGTAAATTTCTTTAAATTGATTGAAAAAAATGCTTTTTCTTAAACAAATTGCGATAATATTCTTTTAAAAACGACTTCTGTTGTATTTACATCAGTCTAGTGGTTTTTTTCTTTCTTCAGTTTTCCTTTCCTTTTCTTTTTTTCTTTTGCTTGACGAGAGCAAGGTCAACATAATCCTGGAACCTACGCGGATTATCTCCTCAACCCCCCTACATTTATTTTTTTTCCCAGTGGAAACAACCATGGAAATAGCGAGTTGATTTTATATGGTCCCATCAACATGATTCCATAACAGCGGGTGCTTTCTAAAGAGTTTTTATACCAAATCGCTCTATTTGAGTAAATTCACTTCTCGTTATTATTTTATCTGTTAAACGAATCCTAAAAGAAGTATTTTTGATAAAATAGTACACGAATCTTTTTAAAGTATTTTTGTCTTTGTCGAGTTTTTTAAATGGAGAATATGTTAAGGTATTCAAGGGCGAGGACAGATACGTGTTTACAAACTGGTAAGTAACTGTTTCTATTTAAAAACAAACTAAATTGGCAGCAAGTTATCGCCTGAGATGCTCAAATTCAAATGAGAGTACTCAAGCAATCTTCCAGTGATTCTATTCTACAAATGAGACGATCTTTAGATAAAGTATTCAAACAATCAAATTTTCAGTTATCAAAGCTTAAAGAAAAATTACTCAGTTATTGAGAATTTAATGCACTTTTATAGGAGTTAAAAAAATAAGTATATTCTGACTTTAGTTTGGAATAAAAGAAAGGAAAACAATACTTACAAAGGGAATCCATCGCTGGTGCCTCTTCTGGTTTTCTTGAAAACTTGCTGAAAAGAAAAATATATTTTCGCGCCAAAACTACTTTTTCGAAGACGCGCCTGCCCGCTTCGTCCTGAGCCGATGTCAAGACGGAATTACTTAGCCTATTCTTTAGTTTATTGAATTTAAAATGATCAGGTCAAATCTTACTGAAAGAATAACTCTTCTCTTGAATTACCTTAGGTGAATTGTTAAGAATTCACAACTGTAAATGAGAATATTAAATTATCGAATGGAAAGGAGAACTTGAGGGCTCTTTGTGGATCAAGACAAATGAACCTTAATGAAATACCCAAAGATTGGGTAGATATATGAGGAAAAATTTAAGCTACTTAGCAATTGCTCTGCTCTTATTTGATGACTAAGGACTGGAGAAGATTTTTTTTGGACAACCGTGGCGCTAAATTAATATTTTGTAATGTAATGCTCTGCCACAAATACCATGTTTAGAAAATACAGCGTTATGAGTGAATAGGAAATGACAGTGTGCAAATACTACTACAGATTATGAAACATTAGTCATTATCTGAATTGTGAATACTTTTTGTTTCAAAAATACACTGAAATAATTTTTAGCCTGCTTAGACAAAAATTATATTTTAAGCCGTTTTTTGCTTTTCAGTGTTAAATATTATATTTTGCTTATGTTTTTTTTTGAAAGTTAGGTTGGACAAAAAACTTCGTTTCGTTGGAATTGTTACTGTTACAAAATTATGTATTTGTTTTGATTCAAAAATATTATTTTCTTTATAAGACAAAACAGCCTCTACATATTTTTTATATCAATTTATACCCTCTTTTTTTTTATTTTTTTTGTTGAACAAAATAAATTTATATTACAACATGGTTTCTTTCTTTACCAAACTTGAGTTTCCTTTAGTTCGGCTTCCTAGCGAGTAATTAGCAGGAAAGTAAAAGGTAGTTTTCCTGTCGGTTTGTTGTTTGGGGTGTTTCTACATTATCCATAACTATAATAGGTTTTGATAAAAGAAACACCCTAAACATTTTGTTGTCTTCAATAAAGAACTCAGTAGGTTTTTGCTCTAAAAAAAAAACAAGCAATAAAAAATTGTAGCAAAAAAATGAGCGCTCCTGGGTACCGGAAACTAACGGGAGCTTCTTCACGAAAAATAGCTTTTTTCCACTTTTATTCTCTCACTTGCTCTCCATCTCCAAAAGGTTGATGATAATAGAGCATGACAATAAATTCAAGAAAGTTTTGCGAATTAAGCGGCTTGAGAACAAAATATTATGAAGTGCTGCCGGATCGTGTGCCTTTTGCTACATTGCTACTGCTGCTTCTGTTTCTACTGATACTTTTACTGTTGCAATTGCTACCTCTACTAATTGCATCGCCACACCCACCAGCCGTAAAACAAGAAAACATAAACACACCAAGAACAACAACAGCTACATTCTAGCGAAAAAGAACTAAACCGCACAAAATGAGTTCGGGAACTAAACTGCTATTAAAGTTCCACATGCAAGAACTTTATTTCTATTTTTGTCTTCAAATTCAAGATTTAATAAATTACAGCATAAAATCTACAAAATCTACCAAATCTACCAATTAAAGATTACAACTTAACTGTGAAATCTTTGTAATACTTCGTGCTGTGCTTTTGTTCAACTAATACAAAAAACCTTCAGTATAGTCTATCAAACACGAGATAAAAATGTAAAAAAGCGATAATTTTATTTAGGGCAGTAATTACCGATATAGACTCACACTCATCGCTCAATTTGCCTCATCATCTCGGAGTCTTTGTACACCGAAGATCCAAAGGAATGATTAAGGTGAAAATTAAAGGTCATGATTAATGTCGTTCATCAGTTACTACTCTTGATCGCTTCGATAACTCACTCTAAAACCTTCATTGATTTGATTTTATGAAATAACTTTATTATCTATAATCATTGTACAATTTGAACCTGTACATTGCAATCTATCATTCCGGAATACTAGAGATATATATCGAGTTTCAGTCGTTTTCATTCACAATAAAAACAAGAGCCACTTTTGAAGTGTGTTGTTTTCGGGTTTGGTGTTGAAGCGGCTACTACATTTTTTCGCGCGCTCTAGAGGTCCCGGATGTAAATTGAGGATAAGGTAAGTACACTGGACTTAGAATAAGACATCCTGCGAATTATATTAAAAAAAACAGGGTAGAACTTTGAAAAGATAAAACCTGGCTGCTAGAGTCTCAAAGGCGACAACATAAGCATACAAAAGCATTCTTTAATGTCAGAAACACGTTCAAAATGAAAGACTCACTTAAGTCTAATTTTTCGTGCAACCAAAACATTTTCACACCTAATAGCCAGTGCAATTTTTACTGCAAAATTTTGCGAATATTTAATTTCTGACCAACCACAATGAAAAATGGAGTGTGTGGCTCATTTACTTTAAGAACCAAGGCCCTCACCAAATGAAATGGTATTTTAACTCACATTTGGTGTAATTACTCGTCCCGACGATATGTCTGAATCGAATAAATGGTTGGAAAATAAAGCCCGAGCCGTGAAATGTGGGCGAGAAACCGCAAACTAGTCTTGATCTGCTTTTGCAATTTTGTTTTCCTCATTTTCAGAATCCTACAGGTTTGATATACGAATATTTAGCGAACAACATCACAAATATTCTTTAAAAAAACTCAGTCAATTATGTAGAATGGACGAAAAGTCATTTAGTTTAAGTAAGGCTTTGTTTTTGAGAATGTTGTTGTGTTGATCATGGTATTATAAGACAATATATCTCCTGTCGTGTCGGTCAAATACGGACTGTCAACCCCGATAACTTTTCGCCATTTTTTATAGATATTTCTTGGATTGTCTTGTCCTGTCTCTTGCCTGGAGACGGAAAGATAAAGAATTCGACAGAACATCACAGCAAACGCATTAGCTTTCACTTTACTTTTGTTCAACAGTGCGTTAATTTTTCCACTTTCCCAACCCATTTCGACTTTATTTAAGATCTTTACATCGTACAACAGAAGTCAGACACTATTTCTCCGTTTTGAAACTTTAAGTTACGCTTTTAATTTTGCTATTTTATCGCTCGAACAAATAAAAACTGCCGAAAAAGAAAAGTAAGAAAGAAAAAAAAGAGACGACTTTTTTTACTTTAACGCATGATCAATGTTCGAGCTGTCGTGGTCTGCGGACCTATTACACAAAAACCATAATCTTACTAATCTTTCCATGGTCAGTAAAATACTTCCTCAAGCCAGAAATTATCATTTCATCTCATATCTTTAGTGCGCACTGCTCTTGTTGTCGTTGTTGTTGACAACTGAAGATGTACCAAGCATTATACTACATCTCTTTGCTTCGCTTGTGTTTCCAAGTACTTCTCTCCAGACTATATAACAGCCAACAATGAAATCAACGGCAACGACTTGAAGAGTCGGGGTTTGAAGTAACTGAATAACTGAACTGCGAACTGAATAATCTCGTCAATTTTACTGAGAGAAAAACAAAACATATGAAAAACATTCTTAGTTAAGAAGTCAACGAACGTTCATTGCGATCAGCAAAGACGAATGTAGACTAAGAAGAATACTTTCATGGGGCGTTTATAAAGGAATATAAAGATCCCTTTTTTCTATATTTGCATTTCTCTTACTGAAGTCACGAGTAGACCTGAAGATCATTAGTCGAGATGACAACGAAACGTAGCCGATTTCTATCGATATTAAAAACCTTTAAGAAAAGCTCAGAACGTAATGAGGAGAGGTGAGTTCAACGGAATGAAATGGTTGCAAAATACATTTTCAGGCATGCGAAATTTTAACTTCCACTACAAATGAAAATCTCGAAGAGTTGAATTTTTTGTTTGTTTCATACAATTTTGTTTTCTAATTTTTTTTTCAAATTTTATTTTTTTAGTTTTCTATTTTGTACCTTTTTCATATTCGAAAATTCTTTAAAGATTTATTACTTCATCCTTTCTTGTTTTGTCCATTTTTATCCATATATTTCTTTTGTCATTACGATTTGATTTTCACTAATATCCCAAACCTTTCTAAAAAGTTAAATTAAAATGTATTCAGGTTTCAAGTGCATTTGTTCTCGTTTATTTTCACTAATTCAAAGTCAAACGAACCTTTATGTAATTACCTTGAAATGTCCCCGAAAAAAACATTCACAAAAACCCTAATGCTATTCCTTTACCAAGAACTCTAGAAAGTAATCAACTTAGAGAACTCAATAGTACCTCGTTGACGTTTCATTTATTACCTCTTATTAGCAACTTCATTAGATCACTGATTTCTAAATGTCCTTTGTCGTAATCACATTTCACATAAGTCAATTAATTGTTCGACATTAATTGCTTTAATTGAATAAACGCGGGTCCGGATTCCGAGCCCTTACTGGTGTCTAGAACTTGTCCAAATAATATACTTTACTTTGAAGTGTTCATTTCTTTTAGGCACATATCTCGCAAATTACCAAATTAACAAAGGAAATTATAGTATATGATCTGGTGCTTGAATCTGTAGTTCAAACTCCAAGACTAACGAGAAGTTTCCTCTCATGGGAAGAGTGAAAAAAATCACTTTGGACGACAAACTTTTGATTCATTTCATTTCATTTTCCAGTCCGCCAATTTTTCCTAATTCTGTTTTTTCTTTTCATCAAAGATTTTTTCTAGAAATATATGACTTTCACTTGTAAAGCTAATTGAATTTCACATTTTCTTAACTGAGATCACCTTTGTCAAAAACACTAATTTGTGACCTCGCGGAAGAATTTTAAGACTAATTTTGTCAAAGGGGCTTTGATGGCAGCGAATTGATTCTCTTTGTATTATCGTAGAATAGAATAATAAAATGTACTATTTTCGTTATTGTGTTTAGTGTGAAAAGGCTGGCCGAATGACTTTTAGATAAATGAACGAGAAAAGAAACAAAAGAGAAAGAAAAGAAATAAAGAACTGTGTTGAAAAATACTTCATGTAACACCAAGAAATACTTCGCCATTTTAAACGCAATGCTGGGAAAAACGTTCGCTAAAGAAGTACTTAAAAACTACTAGAAAATGGTATAAAAGTGTGAGTAAAATAAAGCTATGTATGTAACACTAGATAAAACACATAAAGCTCTCAACTTGTTGTTCCATAACATCCGGATAAGCTTTCAACAAATTCACTGTAAGATTTCTGTGTGTGTTCTTGTTTATAGAAAACCTTTTATCTCTTGCTCTAATGGCGTAATATAATTCTACGCCGGAGCACACATGGATGAAATTTAGGGTCCACATTTTGAAAATAAAGAAATGTTTGAAGGAAGTATCGGTGAGTTATCATGTCGCTTCATGCTGGGAGTCTTTAAAAGTAGCGCACATAAACAAATATTTTGAAATGAAAACTTTTAAGTACTTTATTGTAGTTTTATTATGTTTACTGATGGTGTCTTGTTCGAGGAACTGGGAAAAAATTGAAACGATTAGAAAGTTGGGGGTATTCAAGTACGGTGGATGTTGTGTGAAACCCATTGGGAACCGTCACAAAATGGCGGAAGAGCTCAAAGTGCCTTTTTGTTCAAAACGTAAAAATATTTGGGGAAACTCACAACCTCGCGTGATTGCTAACACAAAATGAGCTTTTAGGGGAAAAGCTAAAATTTGTTTTGAAATCGTTTATGGACGCTTTTTTTGATTAAAATTGCTCGTTGTAGGGGGTTTGTGATGATAAATATCTTAGATAGGGGGAACAAATAGAAATAGAATATAGAAATAGCACGTAAAAGAGAAAGAAAGAAATGGAGAGATAAAGAATCGAAAATGAGGAGATAAGAACGGATGGCACGAGATAGAGAATGAAATCAAACAAGTGGGATTCAAAATTTTGTTTAAAAATTTTTATAAAAAAGGAAGAATAAGAGAAAAAAGAGTTCAGAGATTGATGTTCACAATGAAAAGCATTAAACAATTAAGATCATGATCATAGTTGACATTTTAGCATCTCGAAATTAAAGCGCAATTCACTTCACCTTGAGGTGAGTCATGGCCCCAAGATGTATAGTTTTCATCATTTCCTCCCCAAGCCAAACTTCACAGTCAATCAATCAACAAAGTGTTTAAAGCAATTTGTCAAAAGGAAGTCATAGACACTGCTCAATAGTTTAGTTACACTAACGGCTTGACAGTACTCGAGGCTGCATCGCGGTTCCGTTTTCATTTTCGTACGAGGAAACAAACTTGGAAAGTTCAGGTCTTGAATGAAGTAGTTCAGGTGTCATTGTGTGGAGTATATTAGTACCTATGTTTGAATGGCGATATTATATGGTTTATTTCCTGGAGATATTGAATTGACGTTGATGTGGAACGTTATTAAAGACACTCAAATCTCCTTGACATTAGGGACAACGGAAACCTATGGTTTAAGGGAGTACGCGAAGAGCTGGCAAAATCGTTTTGAATATAATGAGAAAAATGTTTAGAAAAGAAATATTGGGAATTTGGAATTGGAAATATTAAATTTGAATTTTAACATTTTAAGATTGTTTTGAAAATTGCAAAAACTGTTTGCATAGTTATTGTTTTACAACGATTTATCTATTTTTGCCAAAATCGATAGAAAATTAACTCAAAGATCGGAATTAAAGGAAATGAAACTGAAAAGTGTGATGATAAATAGATAAGCCGAATCAGTTTGCACTAAACATATCTATCGCATAAACGATAGTGATATTTGTGCAAAAGGATGAAATGAGGAGGCAATATTTCAAAATTTGTCGAATAAAAGTGAATTTTATGAATATTTTTCCTGTGTTGAAAGCGGACTGAAGCCGCTGTTCAGCTTATTACACTCTAATGCGGTCATATTTTATTGTTTTAAAGGGTGTGCTCGATGTACTCAAGGTGTGCACTCAACTTTTATGACGAAAAATGTGACCGCTGACCATATCAATACAAGATGTCAAAAATCCGCAAAACCGCTGACCATATCAATATAAGGTGTCAAAAATCCGCAAGACCGCTGACCATATCAATTCAAGATGTCA
>OCZR010563774.1:0-17449 GCA_900234385.1 Anemonia viridis | reverse complement strand
AAAATACCCCAAATCGTCACTTAGGCCGTTTTCATTTTAAGCCCTTCAATTGTGATGTTTGGCCAATAGATAAGTTGATATATAGATGAGGCTCAGACTGGATCTCTTTTAAGGGAAGGACAGCTCTGAAGTGAGGTTGATGTTAAGGATATTGATTTATTTTGCTTCAAGTTGGAAATATTTGGTTTTTACTGAGATCTTTGTTTCCAGGAGATTACGATAACACTGTCAAACACTTGACCAATGCCATAGCAGTGTGTGGCCAACCTCAACAACTTCTTCAGTTGTTCAAGTCTACCTTACCACCAGCAGTATTCCAGATGTTACTGGACAACCTAGATCAGCTGAAAATTGCTACAGAGCAGGTAAGTCAGAGCAGAAATTGATAACCAAGAATCCAGAGGGTGTGCGTCCTTTGATATTAGCCAAAATATTGATAATAAACTTACAAAGCACATGCGTGTGTGATTTTTCCCACCACCACAGGCTTCCAAGCCCCAAAATGATTAAAGTAGTAGTCGTGTGTGGTGTTTTCCCACCACAGGCTTGCCGACCCAAAAACAATTTATTGATGAAAAAGGTTTATATTTGAGAAAAGCTTTCAAACCGTTGTACAGAAGGATGGGTGCGTCCATCCGCATCCAACACACCTCTACTGGCTCCGCCCCTGTTTCTTCATTACTCTGAATTGCCCACTATAATATAGCATAATAAATTTACCCGTTTTTTAACATAGAAAGTTGCTCAAGAGGGAGAGTCTTTGGATTAAATGGCAGAACATCTTCAACAAACTACAGTACACAGCACATAAAAGCTATACTATTTACTGCTCAACAGAACTCTGTAATTTTGTACAGGTGACAAATGGGAGTCGCTGTTATTCCAAAGTGTTTTTGTGTGTGCGCATTCAAATCCATAAAATTTGCCAGGCCAGAACTTAGCTTTAGGATAACAATCTGCAAAGTTTTTTGAAATATTGTCTAAAATTTTCAAGTGTGATTATTTTTCCTTTCTAATAACATAAAGTTTACCGCACAAAGCTAATTTATTTTCAGTTTTGTTGCCTGTCAAGTTAAATGTGCACAAATTATAGAAAAGATTTTTTTAGATGTTGTAAAGGTGCATACTCCAATACAGTTTCTAACTGTATATTAATCTTTGCTGCATAGCACATGTGACTTTTTATTACTTTCTTTAAATTCATATGCAAATTGTCCATTTCAGACCTGTACATTACTTTAAATGATCTGAAATAATCCATGACATCTAAAAGTATCAATGTGGGATCACATTTGGGTTGGAGGACATTTCATGTACAATTTGGGGATCATTTAAGGTACTGTACAGACCTCATGAAATTCCCTTGAGTAATGTTCTTTCATTAAAATATTTACACATGAAAGAATTAACTCCAAGAGTTGCATCACATAGTCTGAAATGGATACAAGGGGCTATTGCTCTATCCATCCAACAAAATTACTTGGCAAATTAGCATTTCACACTTAAATTATGCAATTCCAAAATCTCCTGTAGGTGCAGAGTTGGGAACTGCCTTGTTTGAGATTCTGGTTTCAATACAGGTTATAATATCTCATTTACAATATTCTGGTTGAGTGATCAAACACAAAGCAATTCAAGATGAGTCTCTGATGAAACAATGAAGTAATCCTAATCTATCCTTTTGATTAAAATTCCTTGAATTGTGTGTTGGTGTTCACTAAACCAAAATAGGTAATTGGTAACGCATCACTCCTCTTCTCTTGCAAAAGGACCTCGTACAGTAGTTCCCTACCCTGGACCTGCTGCTTTGATATTGCAATATTTTCAATAGACCCCTTTCAGCAGAATGCAGCTCAATTTAGTGGACAAAAAAATAGGTTCCAATTCTTAGGAGATTTGAAATAATTCTCTTGTTTCATCCTTCCAATTGAGTTGCTTAATGTCATGTGAAAGAGATTTATTGGCCATTAATGAGGCAAATGATTGATGAAATTTTGATGCATAAAAACTGCTGTGCCTGTGTTGCTTGGTCTAGAAGAGGATGGAGAGCCTCATTCTCCCCTTACACCTCCCCTCCATGACAAGAGGGTCTGGTCTAGGCCATGACTTTTAATGTATCCTTCCTATATAGCTTGAACTATCCTTTATGAAATAGTTTGTGTAAAATAGCGTTAGTAATGTACTATATCAGAGGGGGTACATCAGGGTCATCAATAAAGTCTTTATCTGGTTCCTCTTCATCAGTTGTGTCTTGTATTCCTTTCTTTTGCTGGCTCGTTGACTTGGTTTTCAAGTTTGAATTTACTATATTTCCAAAGTCAAGATTGTTACTGGCTTCAGGGTTTACCTCTAGTTTCTCATGAAGTATACTTCTGGGGAAAAAATCATTTACGGTAAATAAGTGTTGATAGCTAAGGCAGACAAGATAGCATTGCAGATGGTAGTTGTGTATTCTTAAGAAGTGATTTAGTAGCATCTAATACAACCTTTCTCAGTTCCCTGTGCTATCTTGAAAGGTATTCATGCCTTCATCATCTCAAGGTTGCCACTTGCCTTGCCTCCATGCAAAGATGTGGCTATCTATCAAAATAGCACAGGAAAGAGTCTGTGAAATGGACTGTTTCTTCAAAGCTGATGACATGAATGCCTCAAAGACAATATTTGTAAAGTCCAAATAGATCAAATTAATATTAATTAAGATTTTATAACAAATTGGGGAAAACCTCTGGTCTGTACCTTTTTCCAGATGCTTCTGTTGTTGTTTTACTGTTGCACTCTAGTTTTGTGGCTGGTTTACTTAGTGTGTGACTCTTCTTTAGAGGCTTTAAAACTTGTTTCATCTTTGAATCACAAAACAAAAGCAAAGTCAATGAAAATTCATTTCAAAATCAAGGCAATTCATTTGATGGTGGATATAAGGACATTGTAAAAATTGTAGGAAAGTATTGTGTAATATTGCTTGTCAGAAATTTATAAAAATACCCCTAAAAGATACTGCAAAACTTTTACGAAGGACTTGGCTGGATGACTGTTATCCCATAAGAGATACCACACAAAAATATATACATTGTTTAAATGTATGGGCTTGATATATAAACTGTTTAAATGACTGGGCTTGATATCATCAAACGTTTTCTACCAGTAAAGGTTTGCAAAAACTTCATAATGAAAACCACTATGCATTAAGAACTGCTGCAAAAAACATGCTTAAACTCGAAACTTTAATTGTATTACCGTAAAAGATACCAAATTGCTGATTTTTACCTGTAGGAGATACAACAAGTGTACCTGATCGTTTTTAAATTTAATGGAGTCCCCCAAGGATCTATTTCGACTTACATCTCACCCAAGATGACCAATGCTTGTCTGGCAAAGTGGCACAGGCTTTTAATTTACAGGATTGGATCATTATTAGCCTTTTAACCAAGGAACTAGGTATCCTCAGATAAAAGCCTTGAAACATGGGAGAGAGCTGTGATATACTGAGTTTAGGAAGTGAACCTGAGGCCCAGAGATGAGAAGCAAGTATACTACACCACACTTGATACTATACGTACCTTAGGCATAGTTATTAGAAGATGCCCAGTGGTTTGAGATCGTTTGGCTGTACTGGAGTCTGGGTTCACTTCTTCTGACAACACAATCTGGAAAACCTTGAAGCAAGAGAGAAAAATGAAAACTCTTATGAACAGGTGTAACTAGAGTGGTAAGCAAGCAACTTATTATTACTCTTATTACTCTTTAATTAGTGTGTATTTATTAATGTGTTTCTGGATGGTTTTGCTTGAGACAGGAAAGATTTTAAAAAAGGCATTCCTCTTTGACACTTATTTCTACCTCCCTTTACCCTGCCAGGTGTTTCCTTATGATGAAATGTGACCCATAAATTGTTGTTCTGGAAACAATCTAAGAGCATTGCACATGTGAACTAATGAGAATTAGAAGCTTAGGGACAGTCTTTTGTTTTATATCATGATTATAATAACAATCAAAACTTCACTTGCCTTTCCTTTGATGGTGATTCTGACATATTTAGGTTGAACATCAACATCCATGAGTGATGTGTCAAGATGCCTGGAAAACCAACATGAATATTAACACACCATCTATTCAATTTTTTAGTCTACATCATACTACAAAGAATCTTGCATATTCTTCTTCCTTTCTATTCCTTACTTGAAACAACAAAAATCCAACACAAATGCATTGTTCTCTTCATCATCTTCAAGGTGAAAATTCCATCTGTAACAATAATTAGCAAAAATTATTTCTTGTACTTGCACATATCACTCCCCTGTCGTTAACTGTAATTAATAATAATTGTGCTCCAGATCAGAATTTCATTGTAACAGGTTCAATTTATATAAACTGAAAACTTACTTTCCCTGGTTAATATTAAGTGGTCTTCCGTCATCAGAAAAATAACGAACCACTCTTTCCATCTTGGTGCTTTCTTGGCCTCTGACATAAGACAAGGAATCATCAATTATGGTTTGTGGATTTTGTAATGCGTACTTATAAATATTGGCAGCTGAACATTAGATGGATTGAGGCTGGATGGACAGGTTGATTTGACCAATACATTGATGGGTAGGTGTTTTTGTGTACATGTGGATGGATACTTGGGTGATGTGGTGGGTGGCAGGTAAGTGGATAGGTTAATAATATCAATGTTCTTAATTATTCTTGACAGAAATAAGACTTACTTTTTATTTTTATTCTCTTTTTCTTTTCTTTTTTCTTCAATGTGTTTGTGAAGTTCCAACCTTGACTCTGGTGTATATTCAACCTTTTCTTCCCAAAATCTATGATATCAATTAATTATAGAAGAACCCAATATAGTAACGGAACCCTTTTTAATCAGCAAGTGAACTAATAAGGTGTGGTGAATATGAAGAACATTACAATACACTTCACAATGCAACAGTGGGGTCTTTGCATCAAACCAGGGGTATTCTGTACCTCTTTTCTGCTTCTACCTCCTCCTCTTCACTGAGTTCCTTTGATTTTTCCAATTTCTCCCTGCAATTCAAAAATTACATTAATCATTTATTTTTTTAGTTGTTTTAATTTTTGTTTTGTTTCACAGGTTTGGACAAACCATGTATGAGATCCAACAGAATTCTGCATAGGATTTGCAAGAAGGCCTTCAAATGTATTTGTTCTGAGACAACTATGCTGCCTTATTCTCTAGGTGAGGTTAATTATGGTGGGTCTCATCTGGAAATAAGAAAATAGCTTGAAGTACTTGAGTCTTGGATGGCTTACCCTGGAATATCTGTGTACCAATTTTCTTTTCTAATTTCCTTCAACTCTCCGTCATGTTTTTTTATCTCTTTTCTGGCTTTTGCCTCTTTTTCAGATTCCCTTTTTTTTTCCTCCTAAAATAAAAAAGTATAATGCTAAGAAATAACTCTTGAATTAGTATTATTTTGCTCTTGAAAAAGTGCTTTTCAGCATTGTAGCTTACTTGTTTTTGTAGATATTTGTTCTGCTGTTCTTGAATTTTAGCCTTGACTTTGGTATAATTCTGTCATGAAAGGTCATACAAAGGTAAACAAATATTTCATTTATAAATCAAGCAGCTACTAATTCTTGTTCTCTTGAATATTTTTATAATTGAGAAGTACATATGACTTTAATTGGATAATGCACCATTAGTGTGTAGGTAACATAAAGTACCTGTAATGCTAGGATACGTTCTGACTTGTCTATTTCTGTTCCATCGAGATTTTTCAAATTAGGAAGTGTAGCAATTGTATATTCTCTGTAGCCTTCATAGTCTGTACAAGGATTCCCAGTTAGATACCTAAAGCAAGTCCAGGTAAAACATGTATTGATCAATGATATTTGATATCTTATTATTGTCTGCATAGATCATTTCATATGGAGTCTAATAATTTTCTGAGATATCAAACATCATTGCATGTGTAATGTTTTCAACCTTGGGTATAAACATCCTTTTTATCATGCCTTATGCTACATGTAGCTTAGATATGAATATAATATTCATTTATTATATGGATATTGATGAAATATAACGGTAGTCATGGCAACAGTGATATCTTCACATCTTCACTGTGCAGAATTTACAAAGTATTAGACATTAAATAAGTCCTTGTTTTTCGTTCATCGATATCTATATAATAAACAGAACATTACATACTCGTGTTGAAAATCTCTCACTCTTTTGCTGCACTCCCTTCTGAGAGATCTTTTCAAAGCTCGAAGATAAAATTTGTATCTCCGCGTGCCAATGTAATATCCTCTATATCCAAGCTAGTGACCAGAATGTATCCTGTTTTAGAACTTAGAAAAGACCTACAGAGCATATTACACTACCACCACAAGGATGGATCCAGTGGGAGGGTCAGGGGGTCCAGACCCCCCTGTCATACATAAGGCTCCATTGCTTGTTTTATCCTAAAATTTAGTTTTGCCATAACCTTTAAAGCAAAGTTTCTATGAAGTATACTTTGGACCCCCCTCTCAATGTTTGGATCCAGTGTTTGAGCTAGGATTTTCAGAAAAGGGTCATTTTAGCTGAATCTGTCCCATAAAAGCTTTTTCTTGGGAGTCAAGTGGACTCTTTCCTGCAACTTTAGAGGGACAGAATACATTTTATTGCAGGATTGGTGCAATGGCGCAGCCTGGCTCAAACGCTGTGGATCCCCCCTTATGTTATATCA
The DNA here is from genome assembly GCA_900234385.1 of Anemonia viridis. Taxonomy (NCBI): domain Eukaryota; kingdom Metazoa; phylum Cnidaria; class Anthozoa; order Actiniaria; family Actiniidae; genus Anemonia; species Anemonia viridis. Next base: position 10,760 of record OCZR010563774.1, on the reverse strand, counting down.
CTGATTATTCTAGGTGACTTGGTTAAGCTCGGTAATACTTACTGTATGTATGCAGCACAAACTTCGTTTCATTATAATAATTATTATCTAACTATTAGAAACATCGCAAAACACTTACAACTCTTTCAAGTTATAATTCTCTCTTAGTGACTGAATGCTAGTTAGTTCACCAATAAAATTGATTGTCAAGTCCAGTTTCTGTAAAGCTTCACATCCTGTAGAAATAACAGGAAATGAGCAGGCTGTAGATTCAGCATTTTCTTTTTTCTTACACAGACTTGGGAAGTTTTCATTTGTAAACTTAGAACAGGATTTGAAGATAGGTACGCTCAATAATAATTATTGTTAGCTCATTAATCTATCATACACACACAGCTGTGTTTCACATACTTCAAATATGTCTCTTACCTTGTAGGTTTTCTATTCTTGTGACATTATTAAGAGCAAGGTTAAGGTATTCTAGCTTCTTCAGTCTTGCAACATTTTCTAAAAATAATAAAATAAAATTTTTTTTATTCATAAATGTACTGATATTGACCTCTGAATAAATAAGTTTTGAAAGAAAAGTAAGTAAGTACTAAGTAAGATTTATGCAGCATAGCCCATTCAGTTCTAGGGTTATTGATCCATATAATAGGGCCCTGCATATACCTGTAAACATTATTATTGCAATATCTCTACATCCTGTATAATATTGAAATAATAAAAAACACCCAACCCCATTCCTCTAAACAAAATTATATCTCCTCAATGAAACACATTGGGAACACTTATTGCATTAATTACCTATTTTTGGTATTAAATTGCTTTGTAAATAGACGATTTTTAAATCTCTGCAGAATTTGTCTAGCAGTTCAATTCTGAAAAAAAGCTTAATTAGGTTAATACAACAACAGTATAAAAACATAATGTACTGTGGTTTACACCAGGATGGGGGGGCCAAGCAACCCCAGGGGAATTTTACATTTTTCAAGTTTCAAATTCCACTCGCTTAAGTCTCCATTACAGATTGGCTACACAAATCGGGGCCATTAGAAATATTGAACTGATAACAGTATTAGCCAATACGTGGGGTCCCCTCCCCCCTCCCCCCAAACCTGGGTCAAACCATTGATAGGTGCATAAAAGACAAAGTACAACAATATATAGCTGTTGATAACTAATCCTTAAAAGTTGAAATACTTTGAGCTTTGTATGCATTCTTGATATGATCTTAGTTGATATAATCAGAAGTGAGAAGTGTTACCGTTCAATATCAGATTGGTGGAGAGAAATCTCTTCCAGTGTGAAGATCTCACAGTTATTATGCTCTGCTCGCTTCCGTAATAACTCCTCTGTAACTGAAAAAATAATTTCCAGAGTTAAAGAATCATGTTTATAAAGGGAAATCTCAACATCCAATGAATGATTTGCTTCAAAAAGCTTTCTTTTGCTTCTTACTTCGAACCATGTTTGTTTTTTATCTTTCAGTCCGCCATTTTGACTTGTTTGAGCTCAGCAGCCTGGCCTTGTACGCTCTTGTTTTGTTACTATGAGAACGGATGAGAACGTACATGGAAGGGCGTGGACGGCCCGAAATGTTTGGTTTCAACTTGAGTGCTTTTGATTTCTTTTTACGTTTTCACTTTAAAATCCCATTAAAGAATGATATTTTTAAAAAATATGAAACATTTTAGCGGTGTTGAAAGTTTTTTATAATTTACTATGTATGTTAGGGAGGAGATGTTATTAAAAAAATAGAAACGTCATTGCCACCAGTGTCATCCAATCATTCATAGTCAAAAGGATAAGCAAGAACAAGGAGTGGAAGAATCCTGAGTAATATTGATTATTTTCTAGTTTCTTGTGTTATTCTCATTAATTAATAATAGTTTATTCACAATTTAAAATTAACTAAATATGTGAAGAGGAGATAAAAGAGGTTAGCCCTTTGTAGTATATCTCCCTACACATATTTATTCATATATTTGTTCATATATTTATCATATTTTGTAATGGTTCAAGTAGCCAATTGTAAATTTCCTAATTAGTAGTGAGATTTACTAGTACTATTGTATTTATTATTATTTACCTATTATTATTTATTTTTTGCCTTTATCGCCATGTAGAAATTTTTTGGAGCTTGCATGAATATTTTTTTCGACATTTTTCCTGTGCACGATTGTTTATCCTTTCTATAAAGTCGTGATCCAATTTATTTTTGTTTTTGCCCAACCCCCCTCCCCCCTCTCAAAAGAATGTGGAAGCGCCGGTTAGGTAACAAGACTATCCCGTCATGCCATGTGGTCTTTGAGTTAGCCGACTGGTGTTCTGACGTCAATAGAAAAGACTTTCATCCGGGACTTTCAAGATGGCGGCAATGAGTTGACCAATGAGAAGCGGCTTGTTTATTGTACGGCCATCGCTCAACAAGCTTTTGGAGGAAGTTCACTTCTTTTGACTAAAGATTGGAAAAATATAGTCCTATTTGAACAAACCAAAACGTAGCCATACGGCCAAACGGACCAGCGATTTCCCTTTTACCATCAGGGAATCGCAAAGCTTTTTCCAACTCTTAGAATGGAATTGGAAGCTACTATGGAAGTGAGTGCTATGTTAGTTTGAGGTGGTTGTACTGTTGTCGTTATGGTAAGACTCTTGTGTCTGTGCAAACATCACTATCCTTCTAAATCTAGCTTTCTTGCCTCTATCTGCTTCGTATTGTAGGCCAGGAGAGCAGGAGTAGGTCATCCTGCTGCTGCTGCAAGTGGCACTTCTCCCCCAAATCCAGACCCTTTTCATCGAAAATCTGTCCGCAAACAGCCGAAGGCACCTCAGAAGAAGCAAGGATCGTCAAGGTTTCGGGGTAAAGGGAATGTAGAAATTCAGCAACTTAGTTTACTCAAAGGTAACCTATTCTCGATGTAAAAGGGTCTTTGTTCATGCTTGTGTAGTCCTTATTTTATTATTTGATGTGGGTTTTGTTCAGTTTTCTTGGGTTGAAATGGACCAATCTTGTTTACAACTAGATTCGCCGCCCGCCGAGCAACAGGAGTTGTTCATCAAGAAACTACAGCAATGTTCCATAGGTTTCGATTTTATGGATCCAGTCGCTGAACTGAAGGGCAAAGAAATAAAAAGAGCTACTCTAAATGAACTAGTAGACTATATCACGTCTGGAAGAGGGATTTTGACAGAGGCTATCTATCCCGAAGTCGTCAAAATGGTAAGTTCAAGGTGGAGTTGTGAACTTTTGTAGGGAAGATTGTACAGGAGAATAGTAATATAATTTGTCTCTAGGTTAGAGCAAATTATTGCCATCGAAATATCAGTGATGATGTCAAGTGAACCTAAATTTTCTTATCAAAAAGGACTTGTATTTCATCTCTGCTATATCGATCTTTAAACTCTTGTAAATATGAAATTCCGAGTAGCGTTGTTACTCGATTATAATTCGTAAAGAATGCACATAGCTGACGATGACAGCCAAGCATTTATTCCTCGACTTGTTTAATTCTCCTTCTGCAGAAAGGCGATCATAGAGTCTTTGTCATCTAAGCTTTCCCGGATCATTGCTGTTGATAATGTAAAAGCGTCGAGAGGAAAATATAAAATGATATGACGGAAACATAGATCAGTCGAGCCTACATTTTGATACGCTCTTTGGGTAAATAAAGTAGTGGTGGAAATGTTTGTGTTGTAAGCCAACGTGTTTTAACCCGCAACAAAAAGTTCAAAACTATTTTACCCCCTTTATTCTTTCTGGATTTTCAAAAATCCACAGAATATAAACACACACTTTTATCGCACTGATACTAAACTCATTTGAACGGAAGTAAGCAAACTCTTCGAAATTCTACAAATGAAAAGTGTTTTTTGTTGTTTACTGAAATAACTCGAGATGTTGGTTTTTTCTGTCGCTAATTTGATTAACAGTTTGGTAGTTCTTTATCGAAGTAAGCCTCTCTCTTGCATGTACTTGGAAGTGTACTTGAAATGTCTTTATTCTGACATTTTGCTTTCTGTCACTAGCGAGTTGTTTTTAAAGAAACCTTCTATTAGTGTTCTAATTTTGCCTAATGCAACTTTCATTCTAGTTTTGTCACACTTTTGTATCAGAATTCTTCCTGACATGGTGTTCCATCATGTCATTACAGAAGTCAAAGAATGGGAAATGATGATAATATATGCAAAGTTTGTGTTGATTTTCTCTTCAGTGTAGCATGTATTTATAAAACATTGATATTCAAAGGTAGAAGTGAAACAGTGAAGAAAGAGTGTAAGAGTAACAAATGTATGTTGAACAATTTGATTTCTCCAAACTGTTTTTGCTCACCTCCATCAATAGTGCTCAAGTTGTGAGTAGTTTGAGTCAAAAGAATTAATTAACTGCAGGTGACGAGGATTTTATCCTTTAGTGTCTTACAGCAGAGTGGTGCTGTATCTTGTTATTGGATACATCATCATTGATGTTGATTTTGCTGTTTCAACAAAATAATCATTGTTTCATTCAAACTACCCTCACAGTATCTTTATTATGATTTCAGTTGTTGTGTGAGTTTTTCCTTGAACACAAATGTTTGAGGGAGTTGGAATTAATTCCCTGAGGCCAATCTTTTTTTGATTATCTTAGATTACTTTATAATTGAAGCAGGTAAAACTCCGAGCTCTGATTTATAGCAAAGTGTTTTTAAAATCTACATTTTATGTAGTGTGATTAAAATCTCTAAAACTAAACTTTGATTTGTAAAGTATACCTTGTAACCAAATACCTGGAAATAATACTAAAGTTCTGCCAGACATACTGTATATGAGACTGAAAACCAGATTATTAAAGATACAAAAAGGATTTAGAGCAAGATGAGTTCTTGTAGTTCTTGTGTTTCAATGATGGTTCTTTTCTGTCCATTAATCATTTTAAATAATATAAAAAGCTGAACACTTGAGTTGTGGTGTTGTGTTTTATTAAGTATGACCAAATATTTGTGCAATATATATGGCTTAGTGTTGTTTGCAGTTGTTGTCCAATCTTTTGGCTCAATGAACCATATTTAACTGTTCTTAGGTTGATGTCTAGAAAAGAATTAACTACATGACATGTCAGGTTTGCTTTACTTGAGGGCACATTAGGCTATCTGGTTCAATTTGTTTTAATGTTTTGTAGTAGTATAATCAATGTTGATCAAATGACAGTATACCACACTTAACTAATATTAAAGTTGTAATTAATTCCTTTTAGAACTTTCTGTAGTAACTGATTGCCATCAATATTGCATATAAACCTCATATTTCATGGTTGAGCACACCATTTGATAATCATTTTGTGTGGCTCCTGTTTAGTTGAGGAAGAGAATTAATACTATACTATTAACCCAGCTGGATATTGCATTGTTTAACAGTGGTGTGGAGATTTTGTCTAAAGAAGGACAAGCAAACGTTTAAATGAAGTGTTAAATATCATTTTGTGGGAGTTAATCAAGACCAGTATTTAAGGGAAAGTACCGAGTTCTAAAAGTAATAGACACTGACTAGTCATAACACAATAATAGAATATACTCTTATTCAAATTATAAGGACAAAATCTTTATCCTTTATAGTGTTGTTCTCTTTTCAAAATAAGTTTAATATCATGGTTGTTCAGTAGCTGTAAGGAAGCCATTTACTCAGAATTTCTATATCATTTTAAGAATACCATCTTACTGTACCTGGACATATCCATGTTACAAATTGTAGTTTCAACCACATAAAGATTTATTAAAATGCCAAGCTTTCTGTTTTGATAAAACCAAACATTTAGCAATACTCCAAGGAACATGACATGTCATGGGATAAGAGCAGGGTTATTGGACACAAGCATCAGTTTATATGACAAAAATGGAGGGAAGCTCTAAAGATTGATAGAAATGATCATTCATTCAGTAATTGAGACAGCGTAAGACTTATCTCAGACATTATGATAAGATTTACTTGTACTCATACATGGCATTTTTAGAACATTATATTCACCTTGAACTAAATATATATTTTTGACTTGACATTTTGACTAGTGTTATTGGACCTATTTGTTAATATGTGTGAAGGCTGCTAGCCTTACAGGATTTCTTTCTCAATGAGTTGATTGTGGGATGGGTGTGGAGGTAGCAGTGTGGGGACCCCTTTGGAGACCCTGTGTCCTATTGTGCTGCACCAGCCTGCACACAAGATTTCAAATAATAATAAAATATATCTGTTAATATACATGTATCCATATTCAATAAGGTTTTTTTTTATGGAAACCATGTTGACCACAATCATTACATTATTAGCTTTCTTATTGTTTGTAACAAACACTTATTTTATGGCTCAGTTACGCTGATGAGTGGTAATGTTTCAAGATAGATCATATTGCTAACTTCTGTCTCTATCATCAGGTGGCATCAAATATCTTCCGCACCCTACCCCCTTCAGACAATCCAGATTTTGACCCAGAGGAAGATGATCCTACATTAGAAGCATCATGGCCTCATCTACAGGTATGGTCTTATAATTGCTATGACATCATATGACTTCATATCATGTCAAAGGAATATTTTTTCTCTGCTTGTACTACCTACTTGGAAAAAAAACCCGGATGCAGGGGACCCCGTCGCACTACCCCTAGATCCGCCACTGTCTAGTGAATATGTAGCATAATTTCCTTTTCTCTTCTGTTTTTCAGCTGGTTTACGAGTTCTTTTTGAGGTTCCTTGAATCACCAGAGTTCCAGCCCAGCATTGCTAAGAAGTTTATTGATCAAAAGTTTGTACTGCAGGTAATTTGTTTGTTTACAGTCTTCCCTCAATATATTTACAATACCATACCACCCTCAAATAAGTACTGCATGCAACCACTTAATCAAAGCATCTTTAGTCTAAGTTGTTTAAAAAGACAAACTTATTTATCATGGCTCTCCATCAATCAGTATCTGAGAAATTTCATAATTATGGCAAAAATAAATGCAATAAAGGTGAGTATGTTTCTGAGACTGGTTTAGACTGAGTCTGACCATCTACTTGTATAATAGAGGGCATTTCTCACATACTGATTGATGGAGAGCCATGATAAATAAGAGGGCATACAGATAGAATTACAAATTGCCTGCACAGAGCCAACAAGCCGCTTTAAACAACTTTTACTTTCAACCTTTTTCTTCGGTTTTTATTTATTTCTTTTTTTTATCTGTTATTTGACAATGTTATATTAATGGTAAACATTTCTGATGGTTTTGCATAGCATGGTCTCACAATACAACATTTTACCATTTTGCAATTTGCAATATCACATTTTAAAGAGTGCTGCCCTTAAATAAGCACTACAACACAAACACTTCAAATTTAGAGTGCTGCAGCAGGCTATCAAGTAAAATACTGTATTTCTATTTCCTTGAGATATATTTTAACACAGTTTTCTTTGTTAGTTATCTGGTTGTATCTCAGATACAATCCCAATGAATACATTATTAGTTCTTTATCTGGGTAAAGCCCTACTAGTAGCAGGATAAAGCCCTTGAATTGGTAGTGAGTAATTTTGCATATCCGATGAGCAGAGTTGCAGAAGCTTGCCTTAATGGCATTGCTAATCAACCCTGCTGCATAGTTTGAAATGATTGAGATTGAACGTTCATCACATGATATATCAACCTCCATTTTTCAATGTGGAATAAGTGAAAATATGAAAGGTGCTAATTTATAATCTACGCATTTCATTATAACAAAGTGCGTCAACACTCAATCATTTTCACAATATTTTCTCTTGGGATTCACCATGTTGTGAAAAACTCATTAAGAATACAACAAGACAGATAAATGCCTTGAATGTCTTGAATGCCCTAGGGGTTTCTATGACTTATTGCCTCTATTCTTTGTATTTATCTCTTACATATAGCTGCATGGAAGCATTCTGCATTGTAAATGTAAAATGAAGAGTATGTGATACTTCTGTGTAATACCTAGCTCTCACTGTTGTTTCCATGGCTTCAAAGGATTAAACTTAAGTTGCACTGATAAGAAAAAAAGTGCTGTCATTGCTATGCTATTTGTGATTCCAAACCAAATTTGAAACATGTTCCATATTTCCAACCTAGCAAACAAGCATTAAAACCTGTGATACTCTTTTATTTCTGGTTTCAGCTTCTTGAACTGTTTGATAGTGAAGACCCTCGGGAGAGAGATTTCCTCAAGACAGTTCTCCATAGAATATATGGAAAGTTTCTGGGACTTAGAGCATACATTAGAAAACAAATTAATCACATTTTCCTGAAGTAAGTATGGTTTCCCAACATGTTCTTTCATTATTTCTCCAGTATTAATATTTGTTATGGTTCATTTGACAGTTCTAAGTGTCACTTCTATCTTAATCATTATTTTCAGATTCATTTTTGAAACAGAGCACTTCAATGGAGTGGGAGAGTTGCTAGAAATCCTAGGAAGGTAAAATTATGATTCTTTTCATTTGTATGCCATGATTTTATTTCACATACTTTGTTTGCACTTGGAATATTAATATTTTATAATCAACTTCTTTTGACAGAAGATTTCTGAAGACAAAAAATATTCTTAATTAAAACATTTTGTATACTGATAGATGAAATGTCAGAGTGAATTTAGACTCTGAAGTTCGCACAGCAGTGAAGATATTTCTCTTACACTATTCCTAATATGTACTTTAAATACCTACCCACAATTTTCCACACTTGTATGTGGGGATTTTGTACCTTGAATTTTAATTTTGTTAGATTGTTGAATATTGATGATTTGTTTTGATTAATAAACTGGTGCTAATTCATAGATATTTAGATATTTAGAAGTTTATTCATTTGATCATTCAATAAAAAGTATAATAGCAACTTTTTGCATCATATATATTTCAAAAAAACCTTGAATATTCCAAGACCAAAATGCATTTTGGGTCATGCTATATTGTCTAAAGTCAAATAATAAGTTATTTCATTTTTAGTGCATTCCATTTAAAACAATATACTAGCTATATGTCTGTGATGCTGCAGCTAAATATGTTCCAAATTTTAAATGCTCTGGTTGACCCAGATAAAACATTATTAAATGAAAATGATAAGCATGCTTTAATATGGGTTTGCTTTGCTGAAAAGTACTGGGATTCAATGGAATATTTGTTTCCAGGTTCATTGTATTTACACTCCAACTGCCTATAATGACAACCCATAGGCTTTTCACTGCTAGTCTACACTTGAAGATGTCAAGAGTTTCCGTCTGTTTTGTAATTATTGTTTCCTGAACACATGAAAATCTTGTATGCCATGAAAGCCTTGAAGGACATGAACTTGAAAGCAAATTCCAGAGTTCTAAACAAATGAAATGTTGACAACAACTACAAAGAAGGACAGTTTGTATTTTTAGACTCAGGTTCCTACAGAACCCTGAGTAGTAAATGACACCAACAATGCCCTTTGGTCTTGGAATGCAATGTCAGTATTCAGTATAATGTGTTTTGAACAACTATCTGTATAAATATAGCATTTTTTTTTGTTATTGCACAGCATAATAAATGGTTTTGCCCTTCCACTAAAAGCTGAACACAAGATGTTCTTACAAAAAGTCCTTATTCCTCTTCACAAAGTCAAATGTTTAGGCTTATATCATGCACAGGTATGTTGTTAGTCTTATTGGTTTTGTTATAACATGTATATATAGGTATAGGAAGGTATGCTTCATACTTATACTTTCAGCTAGTATCGTTACTAGTGCCTCCCACAACCCACACAATAAAGAACATTTTGAGATTATGCTTTAGCATCTTGATACAAAAAGACAGATGTAAAACACTCATATTTGTTTTATTAGCATTGTCTTATCTTCTTGACCCTTGAGCCCTTTAGTTGAAGTAATTATTGCTCTTTAGTTGATTGTATGTGTCTGTTGTTTTGATAGCTTGCATATTGCATTGTACAGTTCTTGGAGAAAGATGCTTCACTTACAGAACAGGTTAGTTAATCCCTGCAGTGTTACATTATTATGGTCATATCCAAGGAACTACAGATATCCATCTTGGAATCCAACTACCAGTACTCCAGTAGTATTATTCAGTGAATTTTAATCAAATCAGATTTAATTCTTTATAAGAAGGGGTTGGGAGACTGATGTTTTCTTAAGCTATCTCGTTGATGGTTTAGTGTATTTTCAGGGATGGAATTGAAGTTTGGTTTTAGGTTGGTTTTGCCATTCTTCTCATTTGATAAGGAAGATCATCAGTGCTAAGTAAATTTGTTGAATTGACTAGAATCCATTTACAATATGGTACTAGTAGTTGTTTATTTGTGAAAATATGAATAATTTTTGAATTAGAAAAATACAATAGTAGTAATAGGAGCTTGTAAGGTTATTATTTTATATTTCTTCAATTCTTGCTTTTCTTGCTATTCTTCACAGGTTGTTCTAGGTTTGTTGAAATTTTGGCCCAAGACAAGTAGTCAAAAAGAGGTGAGCAACCAACTTAGTTAATAATGGAACAAATAAAGGAAAACAGAACTCTACTAATCTTCCGACTTTGTTTTATGTATCATAATATCAGTGTAACATAGGCTTATTATACTGAGCAAGGACATCATTGCATCATATTGTGTTGTTTTGCTGTCCGTACCAGCTAAGAGAGAGACCAAGTTATACTAGTTTTGATTGCTTATTGTTATCTAGCTTAAGCTCTAATTCCCTCATAATGAAAGAGTAATAAGAACAGAGGTCAGGTATCCGGTCTTTTCGCACAATAGTCTTTTCGCACAAGTCTTTTCG
>OCZR010558271.1:2891-22841 GCA_900234385.1 Anemonia viridis | reverse complement strand
GTTTGCTTTGTTCAAGGTCGACAATTTTTTCTTTCTTGTTGGTATTTATGAATATTTTACCCGTAATCGAAGCTAACCCTGTGCAGATGCATCAGCAGTAAAGAATTTCAGCGCGCGGTTATTTTAGAATTCGAAAAGGGTCTATTCCAAGGACAAAACAATAGGTTCCGATTCTTAAGAGATTAAAATTCTTTTGTTTTGTCCTCCAAATATTTAGCTGCTTTGATATGAAAGGGGTCTATCCTAGGTTCAAGAGGGTCTCTAGTTCCATGGCTTCGCGGACTTAGGTTCTGTGATCAAGAGTTACCTAGAAGCACTGGACGTAAGAAGCCACAGAACCTCTGGAACACTGGATACCGTAGGTGCATGTAAAACTTAAATTCAGTTTATTTCAAAAGTTTAATCCAAAGACTCTCGTCACGAGCTTTTTTCTTTGATTATAGCGCCGTATCATTTCCTCGGTAAGCATTTCTATTTTAACGACCGTCTAGATCAACCTTTTCGCTCCAAAGACTTTTCTACCTTTGAAGTTAGTCTCTGGGTGTGGTTACCTTATCTTGACGGCATTAGCCAACAATTATTTTTTTTTATCTAAATTACCTTTATCAGCCGCTCCGAGGTTGGGGAAGGGACTGGGAACCCATCACATGAAAGACCACGCCAAAATTATTAAATTTACCGAGTTTGGAATGTTAGGGCAAACACTACTGACTGATTTAAAGGCTTTAAAAAAATCGTAAAAATAAACGTGAACTATTGGTTTGGGTGGACAATGCATGTCCTCAAGCCCCATACATTCTCTCATGTTTTTTCTGTGAGTTCTATAGGCTTGTCACTCATTAGATTTGCATCCAAACATGTTCAAACTCGAAAATAGTACTAATATTGATGTGATCTTCTTATTGTGATGAAGATTAATTCTTGATTAGATCAATATTTACACTAGGCTCCAGTCCTCCCTTCCTCCACCTAGGAACGGTCATTGAAGCTCAATTATCATTCAGAGTGCACTACACTCGTGGAACAGAAATATAATTTAGTGTTTTCTACTAACAACTAGCCTAGACTAAGGGCCGACTTGGTATAGACGCATCACGAATCTCGTATTACTGCTCTATGCATATGCTCAAGGAATAAAAAAGTGGGCACACAAGTTTCAAAACCTGCTTTGTTGCCTTTGTATTTTTTTCACCAGATCAAATTTCAATTTTTTTAAGGACGCGCACTATGAAGATGATTACGAATCAAATATACTGAATTATAGCAATTTTTACAACCCGGGTGCCCACTTTTTTCAGCAGTAGCATGGAATTCGTGAAGCGTGTATACCTCTAACTACACCTTTTGACAAGCATCTATAGTTTGTCCTCCAAATCGAGATGCATCAGGAATATGCTGCAAGCGGTTAAAATAACCCAGGAGTAAAGGTAATTTAAAGGGTTACTCTTTGTGACATTACACTACCGTGAACCGATCGAATATCGATCATATACAAAAACAAAAATGTCTCCAAAAAATTGAATTTTTGTTTTCTGTTGTTAATGCCATAAAAATGAAGTAATTTCCTGCTGTTATTCACTATTTCTTAAAATTCGTAAACTGAATTACTATCAATAACCTTTTTAAAATATTTATAAGAATTTAGAAATATTTCATTTTGAATTGCCTATTATACTCAAAACAGTTTTGTTTAAAAATTATACTAAAACTTGACAATGCTACCTCAAAATATCACAGGGCGAAACCATTGCTATTATAACCTAGTTTAACTACATATGTACACATGGAGGGGGAGTCAAGAGAGGAGTCGATATCAGAAAATATCAGAAAATAATAAGAAAGGGAGTGTATTGCCTCCCCCGGACCCCTACCTATGATCTACAACTGACAAAATACCTTAAGGTTTTCGTTTTAAAAATTTAACAACAAAATTTAATTAAATTGTTCTTCAGTGTTGGTTAGTGAAGGTCATCCACGGATCCAGTGTTGTACACAGCGGTATGTTTCTTACAAGATTCCGCAAGTGGTTTGGTCAGCAGTGCTTCAGTCTCAGAAGAGGCGATTGAGTCACATCAACTTGCTTAATATCTCGTAATAGACGACTTTACCAGAACCTCCTGTTGACAAAACCACATAAAAACACTTGTCAGTGGAAAATTTCTAGATCTTTTCAATTTATTCTTCTACATTGGAACCCTGGTTAAACGGCCACCAAAGAGACAGGCCAAAGTAGCCGTATATATTAGCCGGCTGTTCTGTTATATAAGCGGATATATGTTGCGTTGGGGTCTACAAACCTCTACGTACAATAATAACTGGGTAGGTGTTACTTAATTAAAAGCGGATGTCCGGAGAGCGAGGTTTTTTAATCTTTAACAGCTGCACTACCAGCCAGATAAAATTTGCCACTAATAATGTACAAATAATCTATAGATCAAATCTTTTATCAAATTAGCTATTATATTTACTCCTAGCTAGTTGCAAGAAGGTTGTCATAGGAAGAAAGAACAGTAATTCAGTGAGAAAGGAATATATTAAAAATACATTAGAATATCACTGGAGCTGAACTCTTTCTTTTTTTTATATATTCCTTTCTCAATAAATTACAAAAGTTCTTTCTTCCAATGACAACCTTTTTGCAACTAGGTGTATCTATAGACCAAACTCACCCGTCATGTCCACATTCGATCCAAGAGGATCTCTGCTATCTCGTTTTCGCATCTTTCTGTATCTCTGTAAGAAGCTCCTTCTCTCCGATCCTCCTCGTTTCATGGGGGCACCACATTCATCGCTGCCAAAGTCTTCCATAGATTCGGCGTCTAGTTTGGGGATGACTTGGGACACCGACCTCTCGACGTGTTCTGGTAGGCTAAAGGAATTAAAACTGAGAGTTTGGATGTTGTAACTCTTGTTCGAAAAGTTGTGTTCAATGTAATCAAATTGCACGCATTGGATTAAGACTTGCAAGGGTAAAGACTAAAGAGTGCCTTGAAAGACGGAGACTGATGAGAAGGAAGAAAAGATGAATGGGATGGAGAGATAGATGGATGAAAGAAAAGGAGGGAAAGACGGAATGAAGGAAAGATGATTAGGATATGGGTTGGATGGAGGGCAAAGAGAAAGGTGGAGAGAAAGGAAAATAAGAAAATATGAATGAGATGGAGAAATAAATGGATGGATGGGATGGGTAAATGGATGGAAATGATGGATATGAGAGAAAGGCAGCAAGGAAAAAGTGGATGCTAAAATGGTATGGAAAGGGAGAGGGATTGAATGATAGAATGGAAAATGAATAATATAGAAAGGTAAAGAAGGATATATTCATTCTTGGTTTGCAATCATTCCCGAGCGAGTAAACTATCAAAAGCCATGGCCGCCACGTTGGAAGTTATAACAAAAAGATAAAAGAATAATTCATAATAATAATAATAATAATAATAAACATTTATATAGCGCCTATCCAAATCTGCTCTAGGCGCTTTAAACAAACAAAAACAAGCCAAACTGTGGTAGGCTGTGAGCTTTGCTTGGCGCCTGTGACATTTTTCTTTTCAAATTCTTCCTACATGGCGGCTATGACATCATGTGAAGAATAAGCCGCAACCATGATGACGTTTTATACTTCTATCTATACCAGAATCCTTTTCAAATTGCTTTCTTATTCAAATTTCCTTCGCGAATACAAAAACAATAGTTTTAATTAACGAACAAAAGCTACTTGAAAAGGATTCTGGTATAGATAGAAAAATAAAACGTCATCATGGTTGGGACTTATAGAAAGACACTAAACTTACAGAGGACCAAAAATCGAAAAGATTAGAGGAATAGTGCTACGCGCGAGTGGCGTCACCACTGAGACAAAAAAAAACCATCTCAATTTTTAAAGTCTGATTTCGATGACTTTGTTTTCTATTTCTAAATTTTGCTAAACAAAGTAATTTTTCATAAATGAAATTACGTTTCTCAACTTTCTATCAGTTAAGATCGAAGATTAATATTGTTTGTCAGACCCATGTATCGATTTGCAACCATTTATGATTTATGTCTATTTTTAGAAACGGTTCACAGCGCCATAATTACCTTCCCATACAAGGTACTAATCCTTCGTCGATACTCTTCCCATCTTTACGCATGGCAACCCACTTCCACGACTGCTTGGCCTGATCATAGTTCGCTCGTGTGTTGATGATGTGAAGTGTTTCTCCTACTGTGAAACTCAGCTCGTCTGGTGACATCGCTTTGTACGAGTTCACTGTCCTGTTATATAGTACGAGAACAGAAAGATTAATCTAATTCAAATCAATCTATATCTATGTCTACAATCAAGCACAGACGTCACGCGTCCTTCCCTGAACGTTATATTCAGAGGCGCTTGCAGACCTTGTCGCCAAATCCCTTCATGTGCCATAAATGTTTTTTTTAAGGCAAAGCACCTTTTAACTTTAATCATTATAAAAAAACTGAAAGTTCATGGTTATCCATTTAGACGTATCATATGTGTGTACGAGAGAATAGAAAGTTCCGAGATTTAGGGAAAAAACTAGCTCGAATTAGCATTAGCCACTACAAAAACGAGAAAGGGACTGGGGCGAGTTTTGAATTTTAACAGTCCCTTTCTCGTTTTTGTAGTGGGCAATTGCAGTGCTGTGTGACTCTTTTAACGGACATATTTTTCAGGATGGCCTCTATTTTGTCCTGCTAAACCTATTCCATAATGACTATAATGCCAATTCGACCCGGCTTCTCCTCAACTCGGAACGCCTCTAGAGTATAAGAAGTGTGCAAGCGAAGGAAAGACAATGAACTCGAAACAGCTATTATCAAATTATTATGAAAGATTATTGATTCGGTTTAATACCTCACGAACACAGAGTCGTACGGTGCTTGTTTCAGAACATCTTCGTAATCTGCCGTAAAGAAGAAAATAAATTTATTATCAAGAAATAATATTTCTCACATCCAAACTACTGCAGGTCATTATAAACCTTGTTCTCATCGCTGCCAAATGCTAATATGCATCTCCTTTGAGTAATCTTGAATCTCAATCTTGGAAATGTGTTGATTAATCTACTTACATTCATTGGACTCGGCTTCGATTCTTACATACGTACAGCTGCTTAGTAACCGCACGATACGTGTGGCGTAATCCAGTGTTGCTCGAGTGAAATCATAGCAGTTCAACTGTGAAGAGAAAGGGAAACCATTCGAATGCTACTGCGTTACAATTGATTACACAAATATGTTAAAAAATAAATAAATAAACAAAAAATTTGTCTCGACCAAACTGACGTCATTCGATAATGGTTGCACTCTACGTCATAATTAAAATTTCTCCACAGGAAACCCAGTTTTTTGTAAGATTATTACACACCTTGAATAGTCGATCTCCGACCTTCAATCCCACCTCTCTACACACGGAATCCTCTGTAAGTTCTTTTACATAGATTCCCACAAGATTGCCACCTGTCACTTCTAGTCCAAGACTTTGGAAGACTTGTTTTTCGAGTCGCATTACTCGTACACTGAAACAAACACACAACATATGATATCAGTGTACATTTCACGGCTGTACGGCTGGCTTTCATTGCCGCCACCTAGCTTGGATCGGTTATTTTAATTCTCGTCTTTTTTTAGTTAAGAAGAGGTATAACATTGGACCAAGAATGGTGGTGCACTTCGCAAAAACTTCGCGACATAGCTTCGAACAAAGTATGTAAAGACGGTTCATGTATGACCCCGGAGCACGAAAGATAGGATAGATGGATAGGTTCAGGTTTATAGGGAGATGAAGGACGAAAAACAAATTTTTTTCTCACTTTATTCCACAGGCTGCTAGTGTTTCCTGGGTACTAGTCCTCAAAGCTCGGTCCATTCCAAACCCATCCTCCTCGTCAATTCTAATGGCAGTAATAGTAGACTGGGTACGAGTAAGTCCATAATCACTAACGGCCTCAAAGCCCCCTGTTTTTAGCACTGTTGTACTACAGCACTTCCGTCCCATTGGTCCAAGGGGGAGAGCCTGTAATTTCATCTCATCCGTTTCGTTTTCTTTAGGTTCTGATGAGAGAAGTTCCGAAGACTGTCGATCATCCTCCGAAGTTGCTCCGATACTGGCAGTTTCTAGAGGTGCGTCGGACGGTACATATATCGCAGTAGCAATGCGCTGCCTTTCTGCCTGGTAGATTGGAGTCGAATAAAGAAGACCTCCGGAATGATCAGAGCTTGAGTCAGCGAAACATGATTCAGCGTTAGATGCCATGGAGCCAAGACTTGAGGCGGCAGAGAGACGTGAGTCACGTGATCTCATGGAGACGCTGCTGTCATTTGATATCAATGACAAGCGGTTTGATTCATTAGCACCAGATCTAGAGCTGCTGCCAGGGAGACGCCTTAGAACCACATCACTTGTGTCGCTGGTCTAAAGAATAAATAAAAGTCATGTATGGTTAAAAACGCCACCATAAACACGTGCTCATATGTACCACGAGGCCCATTGACGATTAG
Source organism: Anemonia viridis (assembly GCA_900234385.1). Taxonomy (NCBI): domain Eukaryota; kingdom Metazoa; phylum Cnidaria; class Anthozoa; order Actiniaria; family Actiniidae; genus Anemonia; species Anemonia viridis. The sequence continues at coordinate 16,337 of OCZR010558271.1, read as the reverse complement.
GTCCAGTTCAAACGTAAGTCGAACTTCTCATGAGATAATAAGGCGGTCTTTGATCTGATGCCATTGGGTTCGGCTCATGAGAAGATCGACGTTTGAAGGTTTGCGACAGATGTAATGGCCGTGCTCTTCAACACTTCTCGGGTTGGGTTGCAGTGCCCAATTCGCAAAGTGCTTATAACTGTAGCTTTTATTTTTTAATCTGATACCCATTAGAATAGATCCGATCGATCATGCTTGCAAGCTCAGTGTCACGTGCTCACGAGGAATGAAATACATGCCTTGACTAAGAAGACGAGACCATTTATGATAGCTGTATTAAGGTATAAATACATTGATCGACCAAGAGTATTTATAAGTTAAAATTAAGTTCTTTATATTGAAAAATGAAACGAATGAAAGAATGAACGAGTTACCACTTACCACGTTATTCGCATGCTTTATCTTATCCTTTAAACGAAAGAGGAATGATAGGAAAAGAAACAAGAAATGAGAACTGAAATCTGAGCTAACATTATATCATCATGAAGAGACTTTTATCCAGTTCGTAAAGCATCGCTGTGTTCTTTGAAAATACGCAAGGGGTTTTATGGCTCTCCGCATCTGGAGATGCATAAGGCATTACGTGGGGTCTACTCCATTCTAATGTCAAAACATTCACTAATACAATCGGTAAAATAAAGAATCGACGACTTCAACAATACAAATACTTTGAAATCCTACAAACCTTCGGATTCACTGGTACACGTGAATATTCTACACAAATTCTAGACTAATGTCAACTCTGCATAAATGAATCTGGAACACAGCGGCATTTCACGAACTGGAAAAAGGTGTAATGTGTGTTTTAAACTTAAAAGTTTGGTTTCCTGTTTCGGTCAGACGGCCTACCTTTCGTTCATGGGAATGGCTGGATTTCTTAATGGTTCGCGTAATGTTGAATTTTACTTTTTCAGAGGCTTTCTTGGTGACTTTCTCAAGTGATGAAGCGATGGTCTTATCAAGATGTTTGCCATTGATCTGTAAGATAGTATCAGAACATTACAACACTTTCATGTAGTGGTGAAGTGATGAGTTCCTTTTGTTTGCCGAGATACCTAGGCTCATAAGAACAACTTGCTTTGAACTTCAATCCACCATCGCCAGAGGCAGATCCCAGCGGTCAAAAACCCCTTTTATTCCGTATATTTATTTTAGGTATTCGGTATCTCGGTCCCTTGTCCTCAGTTGAATAAGTAACCAGTAACCGGGTCACGTTCTATCGATGTGGCCGAGTAGGGCCAGAGGTTTGTATTTGTTTCTCTTTGCCCTGCTTTTGCACCTTAATTACAAGCATCTATAGGACGTAGGGGCCACCACTAAATGAATAACTTCTGACTTTGTTTACATAGCCAATAACTTACCTTGTGAATGTAGTCCCCTACATCTAGGCCTCGATTATCTGAGCTCGCCACTGCACCAAATGAATTCTCTTTCACGTACAAACCACACTCAAATCCAAGACCTAAGACAATGAGATAAAGAATTGGAAAGTAAATAACTGGATGAGTTATTTGCACTGCGGATTCTCGGATTCTCATGAGGAACTCACAGATCGGTAAAAACAAGCACTATATACAAACCTTTCGATTTCTTAGGGATCTTCAACTCAACGTCAAATGTCAACTGACAGTTAGTCGTTGGCCGTCGAAGAACCTGATCCCAATGACAACAATTTAAAATAAATTAGTACAATCTAAAAAATGGCCGGAAAGTATTCCCAATGAAATAAGTTATTTATAATTTTTTTTTAAAATAAGATATAAGAAAAGAAGGAAAGAAAAACCGTTACCATGGTAATGGTGGATGTAGCGCCGTCCAGCACAGACCTCACGAGATTCTGGTCGTTTTCATTGACTGACATATCATTAATAGATATGATCTCGTCATATTTTCTGGATAAAAAAAAGGAAAAAAGGGAAAAAATCATCATTTTTAGATGCAATTTGATGAAAGGGGTCAGAATGTTAATAACCAACAATTTCTAGATTTAGCTTACTGGATGTTCTTAGCTGCTCCTAATGCCTTGTCGACTTCCATGACAGCGATATAAGCTCGGCCATGACATAGGACACGAGCAATCTTGATGGTCTCTAAAGGATCATTCTACAACCAGACCAAAAATGGTGAACATTATTTGAGACCGATGAGCAGTGACATCTAAAATACTTTTTATTTTATTTTATATGTGGCATGTTGCATGGCATGTGGCATGGGATCCGTAGCATGTGGCATGGCATGTGGCATGGGATCCGTGGCATGCGGCATGTGGCATGGGATCCGTGGCATGTGACATGTGGCATGTGATCCGTGGCATGTGGCATGTGGGGATATGGGGATGTCGCATGGGTTCCGTGGCATGCATTATGGCATTTAGCATGTGGCATGGGATCCGTGGCATGTGGCATGTTGCAAGTAACGTGAACTGGCTGCTAGCTTTGCTTACCTGCTTTAATTGCGTTGTGATCTCTTTGCCTTCTAGTCGTTGAAGGTCCTTCAAAAACCAAAATAGAAACACGTTTCTACTAGGATAGAGGTGTATACTTACTTATAACTCGATACACTCCTTTCAAGTGAGGGCAAAGCGGCTCAATAGTCGGAGGACAAAGCAAAATAATTTCAATCTCCTGAGAACTGGAACCTATTGTTTTGTCCTCCAAATTAAGCTGCATTCAGACGTGCTGCAAGGGGTCTATAATTATTATGGCAATCGATCTCTTTCAGCGTCGTGTGCAAATTACCACGTCAGCCCACGTGAAATTCCCTTGAGAAATGTTCTTTTATTAAAATATCTAGACATGAAAGAATCAACTCCCAAGAGTGGCATCACATAGTCTGAAATGGGCACAGCAAGCAACGATAGAGGTCTATTATTGTCATAGTTCATCAATGTTTTTCGTGTTTCATATATGACCTCCCTTTGACTTTCTTAATGTGTATGTCTTATCAAATAACCGTTTTTAGAAAGAAATATTCCTCAAGAGAATGGCATGTAATTTGAAAAGAAGAAACGAGACCCCTTTCAATAAACACTCAACCTGGAGGTCAAAACAACTGAGAAAAATCAAAAAAAAATCCTCACAAGAAGAAATTCTCACGTTTGACTGCCAGACTTTAGTGCAAAGAGTCTACTTGCATCAAGAGTTCCTCACTAGGCATGCTCACTTCATGAAAGAGTGGGACAGTATTTTGTAAAATATGCGGCTATTCTTAATAATTAGTCCTCGAGACCGAATGGTGTACCAGTCAATAGCCCATGAATAGGGCCGAATGGCCGAATGGCCGAAAGGGCTATTGACTCGTAGACCATGAGGGCGAGAGGTCTAACAATGTTTTAGCAAAAACCTAGTAACATAATCGGTACAATCAAGGGAGCAGAACACGTTGAAATCTGCACGAAATAATTGTTTGTTTTTGGTTCTCAAAAACGGCACTTTTCACCACTAGAGATCTCTCACTCGTAGACCACTAGTAGCTCAGCCAATCAGGGCTGGATTGGGGATACACCGTAAGTAGGTTTTTACTAAAAAATTGATATACTCTATGTAAATTAGTTTAGTGGTACGTGATCCTAAACATTCAATGCAAATTGCGCTTGTGTGTGTGTATATAGCGATTAGATTTCTAGGTTATACGTCCATGTTCTAGAAACCATAGAACGATAGAGAATACAATACTATTGTATGAATTGAATTATTGTCGTTCTATTGTTACCATGGTTTCTAGAACATGAAAGAACAACTCATTTCTACCTCTAAACTCCCAGACCAGTCTTGACTTGAGCAAAAATGACAGTCCTTAGAAGAACACGTGGATACCGAATCACTCGAGGCTATCCCAGTCCTCGCCAGTCGATTGAGCAAACGATTATAGTCCTCTTTCAGTTTATCCAGCTTCTCCGCCGTAGAAAAACATTTTTGAATCGCTTCGTCTCGCGCTAAGACAATAGCCGCCATTTCTCGATGCAATTTCTTTCTTTCTTTGACCGAATACCTCCACTGCTCTTTCGCATGATCCCTTTCTTTTCTCGAACTTTCGGATTTTTCCGTAATAGCGGTCAACTTAGCATCCAGTTCTAAGCACCTTTGTTGTGCCTTAATGAGTTCAGTTTTTGTCTTTTGTAGTAATTGTTCTCGTTCGAGTCTGTACTTCGTAATGCTGTCATGTTCCACAATCGAATCGATTCTCTCTCGTTCAGTGGAGTTCAGCTGCTCATTAAGAAACGCAAAGTCTTCTAGAAGTTTCTCTCTGGAGTCCATTTCTTGTTTCATTCTTGTTTCGGCTTTTTCGATTTGGAAAACCATATCCTCCCTACTAGATTTTACCTGAGGATGTGGGAAATATATAAACATCATATATATTAGATAAAACAGCATGAGGGTTTTAGTTCTAATTGGGAAATATGCTAATAGATTCTAGAATCGCTCTTTTCAGCAAGTGTGTTTTATTTCCTTTCTTTTCTCCTTGTTTCCATGACTGTCGTCTTGAATATTTCAAGTTTGTTTATTTTGGCTGTCTTGATCAATGCTCTTGCTTGTTTGTTCGTCAGTTCTACTGATGTGGAGTAGTTGTTTCATGGCTTCCGTTTCAATACATTTATTATTTTTGTTAGCTAAATTTCATTTACTTGTTTCAGTTTTTGATCTTACTTTTTGTTTGTTTGTTTGATTCCTGCCTGAACTGGGATTAATTCATCAAACAACATTCTATGTCTTCAGATGCAGATGCAGTCAAACTGATATCCTTCATATATATTATACTTCCAGTAATCCACAATATTATAATTACAAAACAACACCTTTCGCCTCCAGCAAAGTTCAGCAATCCCCCAAATTATTCCTATTCTATCCTCGTTCAGTTTTGAATTTCGTTTTCATAATTTAGTATTTACGAAAGACAAAGAAAGGCCAGTTACAGCTGCATGAAACAAGTAGATGTCAATATCCAGCAAAACAATACATAAACGCATTCAAAATAGCTAGCCCATAGTTTCCAAGCCATAAACAAGACCGAAGGCATTTCACACATTAATTAATATTTGAAAACTCTCATTGATAAAACCAGCACGACTAGGCATCAACATAACTATAATCTTAGTGTTGATAAGGTTGAAACCAAATATATTGGCCAATAAATAGAAAGAACGTAAAGAAAAAAATGTTGACTTTTTGGCAATGGATCTGTCACGAACGTGCACAAATATTTATTGAAATAAACTAATGGCTTATTTATATACTTATTAGGCTATATACACATAATGTCCAACAAAGCACAGGAATAGCATGAGATAGTGAGATAACAGAGAATCACTAACGACGGAGCCTCACGGAACGCTATTCACTTTACTATAAAAAGATCATAAATAATTTCGGCACTTTTTGTACATCTTGTTAATTGTCAGATAATCTCGAAGCACAAGATTATGACTCAGGAAATTGCTTATCAAGTCAAATAATGGTTTCTATGGCGACGGGGGACTAGCTGAAGATTATTCTAGTCAGGATGAAGCGGTAGACGAATTTGCAAATCCTAAAGATCTTTAGAATAATTTTTTTTAAAATTTCATTTATTGAAAAGCAAAGCAATCTGGTACCATTATGGTGTCGTGTCGGTAGAAAGCGATATGGGGTTACGAAAAATAATTATTTTCCTGCACTCGCATATTAAGTATATACTGAGTATCTCCAATATTAAATAATATAAGAAAACCTATGTTTTTTGAAGAAATAGATGCACGGATGTTCGGGATAAATTAAAGTAAGATTTCGTTTTTTAATTGCTTCGGCCTTTGTTATGCAAACCAATCTGGCTAATCCTTGCTTAATGCCTAGATACATGTAGGTTGACCCTGGTGGTAGGGACAAGTCTCCTGTTGCCTAGATATATGAAGGTAGGTTGACCCTGGTGCTAGGGACAAGTCTCCTGTTGCCTAGATACATGAAGGTAGGTTGACCCTGGTGGTAGGGACAAGTCTCCTGTTGCCTAGTTACATGAAGGTAGGTTGACCCTGGTGGTAGGGACAAGTCTCCTTTTGTCTAGTTACATGAAGGTAGATTGACCCTGGTGCTAGGAACAAGTCTCCTGTTGCCTAGATATATGAAGGTAGATTGACCCTAGTGGTAGGGACAAGTCTCCTATTGCCTAGTTACATGAAGGTAGGTTGACCCTTGTGATAGGGACAAGTCTCCTGTTGTCTAGTTACATGAAGGTAGATTGACCCTGGTGCTAGGGACAAGTCTCCTGTTGCCTAGATACATGAAGGTAGATTGATCCTAGTGCTAGGGAAAAGTCTCCTGTTGCCTAGTTACCTGGAGGTAGGGTGACTCCTTCACAAGAGACAAGCTTTGTTGTCTAGTTACACTGATTAAGGTAGGGTGACTCCTGCACAAGAGACAAGTCGTGTTGCCTAGTTACACTGATTAAGGTTGGGTGACTCCTGCACAAGAGACAAGCCTTGTTGTCTAGTTACATTGATTAAGGTAGGGCGACTCCTGCACAAGAGACAAGTCGCGTTGCCTAGTTATACTGATTAAGGTTGGGTGACCCTGGTACGAGAGACGAGTCTTGTTGCCTATTCCTTTTTTGTCATTTGACCAGTTAATATTCGTCATGCAGAGAGATATACATACCTTGTTAAGTTCTTTCATCAAGGAATCCACCTGGTCTAGAGTACTTTCCCATTTGGTGGCAGCCTTGCCCCATTCTTCAAGTGCTCTATCCCTCTCGCTCACGATCTGATCCCTCTGTTCAATCACATGAGCAAGCTCTTCTAGCGCAATCTCTTTCTCAGTCTGCGCAAAAATGAGCTTTTTTTCCAACGTCTCTAAAATACTTTTCTTTCCTTGGTCACCATCCGAAAGTGCTTCCGAAAGCTGTCGTACATATTTCCGAAGTGCTATCGATTCTACGAGAGCTTTGATAGTGGTTTCCTTAAGTTTATCACATTCTTTACAAGTATTTGTGTGGTTTAAGTGAACCGCATACCCACTTGCCTCAATTATCGTCTCAGTAGTATTTTCCTCGACTTTTGAAGGATAAATAATTGTTTTATTTTGCCCCGAAACTCCATTCATATCAGCAGAATCCCGAAGTCCTAAAGCTTCCTTGTCAAAACCTTCCATTGCGGTCTTCACTGGTCCATTAAAATTAGAACTCAATAACGATTTTAAATTCTCATTTTCAAGCTCTGCATCGCGTAGTTTCGCTGTCATTTTACTAAGTTTGAAATTCATCTCCCGTAATTCTTCTTTGATTTTTCCATCAACTCCATCGTCTCTCACTTCCAAATTTTCTGAATTTCTTTCGACCAAAACATCAGCTTTGTCCGAGTCTGAGACTGCACTGGAAGTCCTATCTCGTCCTTCTTTACCGGTTTGATCTTTGTGGTGTTTCCGGGTGCTAAGAGACACTGACCTGAAGAGGCGAGATGAGGTTTTTCTCTCGCCTGATACAGACTTTTTTGGCATGTCTGAGGCTGAACTTGACTTCGTTAAGTTATCGGGAGCATCTGAAATAAAAATATATTCTTAGAAGCATGTAAACAGCTCCATTTTGCACTGGAAGGCACATGACAAGAATAAAGTTTTCTATCACTCAAATATATGGAATACAATAACTCGAAAGCGAGAAACCACTAGTTTGAGTAAACACGAGAAAACCGTACCAGCTCTTTCGCTTATGGAAAATTATGAAGTCTCTAAGCTGATTGATTCATAGGGTTCTATCAATGCTACCAATGAAAGTGCATAAATAATGTGGCTAGAATTTCTAGAATGAATGACTTAAGCACAAACAAAACCTATCATTTGACAACAAAACTAACCTGATCGAAATATATAACGGTTGCTAAAAAAATCGTACATTTTTTGCTATATTCGTAAAAATATTAGCGGATAAAAAAATAGATATTTTATTTTTGTTTGTTTACATTTTTAATAAATTTGCATTTAGGGTAACGGCCGAGTAGCGGGCATATGATATTTCATTTTACATGTAAAAAGCTTCCATTTTTTTTCGTAAAAAATAGAATTCTCGTTAATTTATCTTGGTAGACACAATCTATTTAAACAGGCGTCTAAACAGACTTATGAATAAAAACTATGATGGGTTAAAATGAAAATAGGCGCGTGAATTACTCGCACACTTTAGTGTAGAGGTCAGAACTGAAAATAGAAGCAGCTAAGATTCGAAGCAAATCAGTTAGCCGGCTCGTTATTAAATTCTAAAGACCCATAAAAAAGTAAGCGTCTCTAGAGGGATAAAAGAAAGACGGCTGTATGGTGAAATTTAATGAAGTACTTCTAGGAGAATTGGAATACTATGGAACAGATATTTTGAAAAAGAGTTTGAGGGTCAGGTTTTGGTTTGGCGAGGTTTCTAGTGAGAGCTTTTGGTTTTAATGGTTGCCTTCGATTATCTTGGTGACATCAGTATATAAACTTCTCTCTGTGTATTCATAGATTGCCGCTTGTTTTCTCAGCGACTGTGTCATTTTTAAGTATTAGATACTCGTAGAATTAATGTCTCAGCGCTCTGTTTATGCAAAATCGCAGAATTCTAAAAAGAACATTCTATAATTTGATCAAAACCAATCGGAGTGAACCAATGACCAAATGGCATGAGCTTGGGAAACTTCAAGCTTTCGTTCGATCAACTTACCAGGTAATCTTGAAAGCGAAACGTCCCACACGCCTCATAAAGTCAAATTAAATCAGTTTTGAAATACAGCTATGATTATGCTGTGGTTTTGGTTATAAAATACCCAAACTTCTTCCTTCTATGAAGTTGAATTAGGTCACAAAGCGTGTCGTAAAATGATCCTTCGAATATCTTGCTCCAGATTCAAGTCCGTACCTGTACAGCTATTCTTTTCACTTCACTGATAGAGTTACAGGTTGTCGACTAGACAACTGGTCTTTCTTTCATTATGGTTTGTAGAGATTCAGGCTTTTTCAGCCGGTCTTGCTGTATCGATCGATCAGGTCTGAACTACTTAACCACATATGCAAATTAAGTGCCAAACTTTCCACATGGGTTCATACGTGATTGATGCAAGTAGAACTCCATACCCTCTTAGCAAACATTTGCACCGTGTTAATTATAAACAACAAACTCCTTAAAAAAATCCCTTGATCCATTACAATTACGATATATATATATTTATTCGTATAATTACAATACTTTTGAGCAGTTTCTACTATTAGAGAACGAACCCCCACCTCATCGTTTCGTCTCGTTTCAAGTCTCAACTCACTGACCATCTAGTTGGCTTGTCAATAAGTTTTGGAATTATTGATTAAGACAATGTAACTCTCAAAACATAGGTCACAGCAGAGTTTATCCAAAAAGGACAAGACTTGTATTCCGAGTTAATCAATCAGTTCCTTCAGCGTGATACGAAACAGTCGCATAATTTTTTGTACTGTTAATTTGGTTTGGAAACGTAAACAAACTCATTTGAGCTGTCAGGCGCATGCGTGGAATAAGGTAGCTGAAGTAACATCATCTTTCCCTCGCTGAGGGAGAGAAGCCACATAATTAGATAAACAGCATTTGGAAGGGTTAACTAGGATGTTCTCCATGTTGAGGAGACCAATGATGGATGTATAGAACGTTAAGTGACCCTTTTAATTGACGTCAAATTAACTGAATGTTGTGGACAAAACAAAAGTACGTATAATTCAATCTCCTGAGAATTGGAATCTAGCTATTGTTTTGTCCCTTAAATTCCGCTGCAATCGGACGTGCTGCAAGGGTCTATATAGAACATAATTGAGGGCATCAGTGACACGCCATTAATATTGCTTCAGTTACTGCAATTTTCACAAACATGCGAACTCCGTGACTGCGAGCTGCACGCTGAAATTGGATATTTCGCTTCCGTCAATCAATGATAATCAGTCGGTACCTTTTATATTTTTGACTGGCGGCAGTGTAAAACCAAAATCCAACGAAGTAACTCGCAACTACTGAGAGTTCGCATGTTTATGAAAATTGCAGTAAGAGCATTTTCAAACTTTTTGCATAAGCAAACAAATCACAAACACGATCGACAACCGGCAAAAGTTTATTGTCCGAGAAATACGTAACAACCAATGTCCCGATACAATGTATGATGGGATACATGTACGAGATATAAGGAAATGCAACTGATTTGTCCTGTTGCAAATATATCCCATGAATCATTGCAAATAAGACTATATCAGTGACTTCATACAACAATCTAAGTTTCTACAAAGACGGTTATAGCTATGTATATAGATACATAAAGGCTTGGGGGGGAAACTATGCAAGAGCATCCAGTCTTCATTTTGATTGGTTGTGTTTTCTAAAGGCATGGAATATATATGTACATATTTATAAATATACATAAGACTTACCAGTACATCTAACAGGCTGATGACGTGATTTACTCGTCAATTCAGAAGTAGTTGATCCATTGGGGGTTGCATCGCTACCAAAGCCAGGGGTAAGTTCCGGTACAGACGAGATGGCAGGTATAACAGATACAGCCGGTACAGCAGGCAATGCAGCCGTAGCTGTCACCCTGTTCTTCAGTAAGGAAACACTGGAGAAACTATGAGATCTGAGAATACCATCGCCTTCTTGAGCGGAATCTTCACTCGTGTTCCGTGAAGATCTACGAGCTGACAAATAAAAGAACATTGCACGGTGAATTGGATTTGTCGTTACTCCCATGGCTGGTCAGTGATCAGAGCCAAAGGTTGACGGTTTACGTAGGCAACGAATGATTCAAAGTTCTTATCCTTAAAAGGCAGTATTGATAGCCAATAGTCTTATTGAACAACCCTTGATACTGAGATACTTCAGTCATTGCCGAACATTTTTCAGTTAAATTTTCTTTAGATTAAGGAAATGATTCTTATGTCGTTTGTCTCACGATTGAGGACCATCCAGCCACAACACATATGACCAACACATGATCGGTATATAAGAGACGCACCATCCAGTCTACACCATCGCCTGATGAAGACTAGGGGGCTTGCAGTTAAAAAGTCGCGGTCCTCAACAAAAGACACAAGCGAAACCAAGACAAACGCAGAATAAGTATCAGTTCTTGATAACGTTTCCACGACCAATAACATTTTCTGCCTGGGATTTCTCATTCACGTTCAGATTGCATTCATTTTCCTTCTTTTACTGCTATTTTCACAAACATGCGAACTCCGTGACGCGAGCTGCACGGCGCTGAAATTTGGCTTTTCGCTTCCGTCAATCAATGATAATCAGTCGGTACCTTTTATATTTTTGACTGGCAGCAGTGAAAACCCAAATTCTAACGAGTAACTCGCAACTACAGAGTTCATTGCAGTCCGAAAGCAAAATTCTTATTTTATACAGAAGGAATTCCATAAAACAGTAATGCATATTATATAAAAAAGTTACTATGCATTAAAAAAGTTGTTATTAAAGAAGCGCAGTTCAATTCCGCTAACTGTACCAAACATATCATAATGAAATAAAACTTTTAACTTTGAATACCACTACCATCAAGCTTCCTGATTTCCTCGAGACAGTAAATGGTGCTAATATGTTGAACAAGAGAAAGTTAAGCGCAAGGAATTCTGGTAGTTGTAGTAAATGGCGCCATGATTCAATTCCAAAAACAATAGTCTATTTATTTCCGATGCAAAGAAAACTTGATACGGCAAATATGCTTTCCTCTTAAGGATGTATTTCATAGACCTCCAACATGGTAAGCAAGTAGGACGGCTTAAGATAACATCAGCATTCACTTGACTTTGTCGTCCATTAGTTGTCCATCATATGAGTTCTATCGATGTCAACTGGACAAAAAGAGCATTATCATCGTAGCCCACACTGGAATCAACACAAAAGCTGTTTCTTATATCAACCCTCCGTTGCTTTGTATCTTCTCGTTTGTTTAGTCTAGTTTGGTCAACCCGCCACATGTGTGGCGCGGGATATCTAGTTCACGTTCACCAAATATGTTACATGAGCCAAAATCTTTCATTGCACAAAAAAGGCCTTGATGAGTTTATAAGGTTTTCAAAATATTACATGCAAACAAAAATACAAAAGATATTATATTGGTTTACAATCGTTTCGAATTATTCTTGTTATAAATAGAATTTTTTTTGAGCGTTGGAGTATTTGAAATGTTTAGAAAAAGTGACCCACTAAACGGAAATTACAAATGTCTGACATTGCAGAAATGCCAGCTTTATCTTTCTCGAGTGTAAATGAAGGCACATGAATTACTTTTTGGTGGCTTATCGCCCTCTGTAACGCATGTACATCTTTTGCAAACAAATTAGTGTACAAAAAGTCTAATCTTGAAAATAGCCTGTATTGTAAACAAGGGAAGCGTACAGAAATGTTGAAGCAGTTTCGATAAAAAATAATAATGGCCATGATGTGGTACACGTAACTAAAACATGATAAAAATTCGGGAGTTTTTCTTTGTAGAGCCAAATAATTTATTCCGAATGACAAAAATTTGTCCCAATTTAATAAAATATCATTACCAATAACAATGTCACTGAAAAATAATACAATTGTTTCCATGAAAAAGGCACTGTGAACCCCACTTTTTATTCCCAGACTTTTTTTTCCAGAATTCGAAGGTCAAGTTTTCAGTTCGCCTTGAGAAATATCTTTCAATGTCATCAATAAATGTTTATTTTTTATCATTATCAGTAGATAACGGATTCTAAAAGTCTGATAGCATTGACTAGCATTGATGTACGGGAATTTAAACACGAAACAGGTTTTTTTCAAGTAATGCTATCCTCACAGGCTGTAACTGCACAGTCGTCATTTATTTCAGGTTTCACGAGTAGAGAGAAGTGGGAGGGGGTTGTAATCCCATTTTCCAACTCATAAGTTCGCAATATCCCAGTCCCATTCATTAAAATCACATGCCAAGTAAAATGGTATTTTAATCCGTATTGCAATCATACCTATAGGTCTGAGATGGATTAGAGTCAACAACTGGTAACAGCGGATTACTCAGTGAGGATGCATGCTTAGCTTCACAATGAAGTGTACAAGACTCTTTTATCAACAATATTTGTAATACTGAATGTTGCCTGATCATCATAATCATCATCTGCATCATGCACTATTTGCATCATCCCAGCCATCATTATCACTAACACCACCAATAGTCACCATCACAACCGTCATCCGTTACACCAGGAATATTAACCAACATGTTCATCCCAGTTCACAACCATAATCAACAACACTTTTAGCAATCCCATTGTAATCACAATTTTCATTACAATTATACCTGTAGGACCACTGCCATCACCATCATCAACTATTAACCATCATGTCTTAACAGTTCATCATCACCACCACCAATACCACCTCCACCACCACCATCAGCATCATCATCACCACCACCACCACCACCACCACCAC